>PVIC010001020.1:0-100942 GCA_004025085.1 Thryonomys swinderianus
GTCTTTTTTGTCATCATTGTGATACAATATCCAACACCTATAACCTAAAGGAGGAGAGATTTATTTTGGCTCATGGTTCAAACAGCTCAGTCTATGGCTAGCAGATTGATAAGCAGAAAAGGGAGAGTGAAGAGTCTGAGAAAAAGAAAGCTGCTGTCATCATGGTGACCAGGAAGGAGCTAGAGAAGCCAGGAGCGGGGGCAAGAACCATATCTTTCCTGGTCAACTACATAATGAGGTATCTCCAACGAGTCCTCACGTTATAAGAACTATTAACTCAAGAATCTATTGATGAGTACAGCACCCCATGACCCCGTCACCTTCTGAAAGCTCCACTTTTGAACACACGAGACTTTGGGTGGGCTTTTGTTTCATCTAAACCATAGCAGTGGCAGTCAAAAGATCTTGCCCTAGCAGAAAGGGAGGGGAAGCAGAACCATAGGGAAATATTACCAACTTCAGACTTACAGAATGGCCAGGAGCCAAGGCATAGAAAGAACGCAACTCAAGATGCCAATACATGTGAAGAAGAGGATTCCACCTCAGAGATTCAGCAGAGAGCACCCACAGCAGGCACTGCCACCCCAGTCCAGGGAGAACTGATTTCATACCCCTGCATTCTAGAACTGCAAGAGCACAAAATTGTGTCTTCAGCACAAAATATGTGATACAGTTACAGCAGCCATAGGAAACTCTATTACAGTCTCGACACACTGCCTTACAATATGCTACTTAATAATTAGAAAAGAAGCTAGCAACTCTACTGAAACTTGGATTATGAAAAATATACTATCCAAATAATCAATGTTAAAATCACTCAGATACAATGCTCGAGAACCCACACACTTTTTGTTAGGACACACAAAGAGGATCAAAAAGTCACCTCTGAAATTTCTTGCTAAAAATCAAACCAAGAATGCTGGTACATGGCTGTAATTCAAGAATTCAGGGGAGACTAAGGCTGGATGATTCCAAGTTTGAGGCCAGCATGAATAATTTGAAGACTTTGGAAGACCCTGTATCAAAATTATTAAAAACAAATACATAAAAGGCTAGGGATGTAGTTCAATTTGAAAGCACAAAAACAAAACAAAACAATCATAACCTTTATCTAAGAATAAGAGGTCAATTGGAGTAGATAAGAATGACAGTCTAAGATGATGTGGACTCCTAGAATGGATCTTGGGTCAAAAGAAGTATATTAATTTGTGTATTCACTTTCTTTTGTTCTCTACCAAATCGTTCTAAGCTTCAAGGCTTAAAACAATGCTCATTTATCATCTTAGAGCTCTGAAGTTCAGAAGTTTGGCACGGTGTGACTGTCCACTCGATCCAGGGCACTGCAAGACTGAAACCAAGTTGCTGGTTTGCTTGAGCTCTTCTCTGGAGGCTCTGGAATGCAAATCACTTCCAAACTCATTTGGGCTGTTGGCAGGTTCAGCTACTAAATAGTGGTGCTGAGTTCCCTAGGCTTCCTACATCCCTGGCCCTATGCCTCCTTTCAGCAATGCAAACTTCCTCTGTGTCAGATCCCCTGTGCTTCAAATCTGTGACCTAATGTCTTTTAACCTGAGACCCACATGTAAAGGACTCATTTGATTATGTCAGGGCCACCCACATAACCTCCCTATTTCAAGGTCAACTGATGTCAGATCTTAATGTTATCTACAAAATCCTCCCATAATAATACTTAGATTAGGGTCATAGTGTGTAAGTGGATACGTACATCAAGAGCAGAGAACCCTGGAGATCATCTTACAATTCTGCCTTTAAAAAAGATGGGAAAACTGATAACATTTGGATAACGTATTTATAGATTAGTTAATAGTATTATGTCAACATTTATTTTCTGTCTCACATAATAGTGTCCTAGTTACATAAATGTTTATATTAGTGGGAACTGGATGGATAGCATGTGGGAAACTTATGCATGACTTTTGTAATTTTTGTACATTTAAAATTATTTAAAATAAATAAGTTAAAAACAAGTCAGAGGACTAGCTCATACTTGAGAAGAAATAAAATACATTTCTTGATGAGAATCAATGCATAAGCTACAGAAAGAGGGAGGGTGATGTTCAACTCTGGAAACTATTACAGGTATACTATGTAAATTAAAAATGTACATAACTATTGTCTCTCAAAAATCTTACAACGTGGTGGGAAAGGCAATGCCTACATTAATAGACACTCACAATGTGTCTCCTATAGAGTGGACAGTGTTAAGACCACTGGAGATACAGGCTAAGATACGGACAAGGTGTTCCAGATGACTGAGAATCACTAAGTAATTATAACTGGATATGTGACAACTGCTCTGGTCAGATTATGTACAGGAGACTGAGACAGAACACAAAATTCAGAGATCACCTCCTGTGGTTGTGAAAAAGTTTCATTCACGGACTCATAGACAAATGTAAAGAGGTGCTTTCTTATCTTCTATGGCTCCAACCCTTTGAAAATACTCCAAATAAACCAAAACCAAAATAATTTACATGTACAACTCACTGCTATATGTTCCCATTTGTGGGACAAATTTCGCACTCAATTCGCTGATAGACCACATTTTTGCACAAAGGTGTGTTCTGTGACTAATACAGTTAGTAGTAATTAAGGGATTCCTACAGGTCATTCTAGACATCTCTGTGCTTCTTTTCTGTTGTCCAAAAATCACAAATGTAACTAGACATGGGCATCACTCCTTTTCCCACACTGCAGGTATTCTGATAAGCTGTAATTTGTTTACACTGGATCCCTTCTGACCACGTGAGTTAAGTCTCAGTGGTGAGCCACGCTTCCCCTCAGACACTGAACTCTGCCCGTCTCTGAGGTGGTCCTTGTGCCTTGTCCCATCTCATTGCTTTTCTTCAGCAGAAGTCTTTGGGAGAGTTGCTTCTGACCTACTTCCTCAGTCACCTTATGACTCCATTTAATATTTTCAAAGAACCAAACACAAAATCTGCTGGGATGAGAGGGACACCTGAAATTCCTTTGCTACAGAAGTATATTCTTAGGACTTTCAATAGGTTAAAAAATTGTCTATGCCCCTGAGAGGATAGTATTAGGAAACTGCAGAGAGGGGTTTGCTCACAATGTTTAAATTAAACTGATTTTCATGGGAGTCCTATTATTTCTAGAGGGTGCTCACAACAGTGAAAATGATTGGGTTCAGGTCTTTCTGCCTCTAATCTGCTTTGGCTTTTACCCTTTCAAAGGAATCAAGAGTCCCAGGGCTCATGGGACTAGAGAAACAATCTGAGGGTTCTTCCTGGCGCCCATGACAGGGGACGCTGTTCACACCAAAAATGCTCATCTTGTGTCCACCACAGTGGACACGATTTCCTCTTCAGACTTCTCCAGGCATGTTCATTAAGTGAGCTAATGCACAAAACTCATTTGGAATAGTGCACAATATGTAAGAAAAATGAGCTGGGACTGAGCACAACCATAATCTCAGAATGTAGGAGACTGAAACAGGAAAATCACAAGTTGAAGCCCAGAATCTGGGCATGTAGCGCTCTGTGTGTGTGTGTGTGTGTGTGTGTGTGTGTGTGAGAGAGAGAGAGAGAGAGAGAGAGAGAGAGAGAGAGAGAGAGAGATTGTCATCGTCCCTCTGCATCAAATTTAATATTAGTCATAGAACTCATGCAATGATCCGTTAGCATCACTGAAGTGTATCCGCTGTGCATTCCAAGAGGAAAAAATTTCCTATCTACATATATATAAAACAAAAATTCTTACTTTACATGGTTGAGTCTTATAAATGTGCAGGAATGTAAAGTGAAGAGCCCTGATGCCTGTCAGAGTCCTCTTCCACCTCTATCACAGCCTGTTCTCAATCTGCGAACTTTCTGCCAAGTTAATAAACCTTCCCCCAGAAATGCACCCACACAGAGGCCCGCCACGCTACTCATCTCACCTCACATCACCTGTGGTGTATGAGGGTAGCTACAGAAAGCACCGAGATTTGATCACTGTCAACTCCCCACAGTTTGGTGCAGTTCAGCGACCTGCTTCACAGGGCAAGCCTTAGCACGCGGTCGTAGGCCTGCAGCCTTTGACTGAGGTTTTCCCAAACTCCAGAAAAGGAACAAGAGAGCCAGACCAAACCACTAGAGCTAGACAGTGGGAAAGTAGCCTAGAGCTAGAAGCCCAAGTGACAGGACAGTTCCAGCTCTGTTGTATTTGTAAAAAAAAAAAAAAAAAAAAAAAAGGCGGGGGTGCTTTGGTTTGCTGCCAGTTCAGACTTTCTCACTGTGCAGGTGAGCAGAGCACTTGAGAGGTGGACTTGTGGGCCACAGAGCTTCTGTCCTGCCCTGTGGTCTGTACCAAGGTCAGTGAGAATATGACAGATACTACAGAAGTCCTAATTTTTCTTTAAGGTTCACGAAGAGCGAACAGGGATGGGAGCAATATTTCCTGTGGCGGTTTTACCTGAATGTCCCTGTCTCCCCTCTGCAGCTTGGCTTCCGGTGTGGAGGGAGACTGTCTTGCTACAGGCTGAGAGAATTTGTGGAGAACTTCTGGGTGAGGGGAAGGGGTGGGGATGACAAAAGGAGGAGCAGGAAAACCTCTCCTCCAATCTATGTGGTCAGGAGCCAAAGAAACCAACGGGCTTCCATATGGATAATCTGCAAAGAAAAGGAAAGAAGGGAGGAAGAGGGTGGGTCTGTCAAAGTGTTCTGCATACTCTGAAGGAAGAAAGCAAAGGAAGTCATGAGGACCCCACCATCTAGTTTGACAGAAGGCAGAAGCAAAATAGAGGAGAAGGCATTAAACTTTTGTGACCATTTCGTTAAAATGGCCAGGGATAAATGCTTCAGCATTATCTGCACATGAAATAAGCTTGTCATTTTAAAGAAAGAGCAAGAAATCAAATTCAGAGTCCAAGCCATTCAGAAGCAGATAGGTCCACCATCCTGTCCTTACCTGCCTCTGATGAAATTTTCCAACCACAGTAGTCATGCCCCAGCTATTCTGCTCCAAAGTGTGTGGCTGGAACATACTAGACTTGGCTCTGCATTCTAATATGTACCGTTTCCTTTTTTCTTCTTGGACCTGGGGCCCTGTGACAAAGAGATAGGAAGCTTGCGAGCTCTGCCTTAGCCTTTGATGGCATCTGGAACACTCCATTTCTTTCCCTGAGTTTCTTACGAAGGAACTGCTCCACCCAGAGGTTAATTCAAAATGGCTTGTGAGGGTGAAGTCATAATCAAGATTGCCACTAGGTATCTTCCAAATGACTGAGTAAGTCCTGCATTCGGGAAGGTCAGACACAGATTAAGGTGTGCGCAGTTGTGTAATGTAGATCTGTCCCTCTGTGTGTGTGTGTGTGTGTGTGTGTGTGTCTATGTGTGGAGAGAGACAAGAAGACAAAAAGATGCAAAGGAAAAGTATGAAGAGGAGGAGGCAAAAGGAAGTCAGAGTAAGGCAAAGATGGTTACTATACAGAGAAAGAGAGGAAGGGAAGGAGATTCAGAGTATAGAAAGGAAAAGTAGAACAGAAGTAACCAGGAAAAAAAAAGAGAGAAAAAGCAAAAGTGGAAGAGAAAGAAAGCAGCAAAAGAAGGTAGTAACTGGTCACTTTGTTAAGTGAAACCTTTCCTGTCTCATCATTTTAACCTTCAGAGAAAGATCTATTCTTCAAGAAAAACTGAGGGCAGTGAAAGGCGCTCTCTGACAGAGTGACTGAGCTCTCTCCAGGGCCTCTCTCTGGGCACTTCAACATCGGGAGAGGTTTCTCTGTCTCGGGCTCTTCAAAACATGCAGGAAGAATGTGCCCATGAGTATCTGTACCTCCAGGTACGCTTTCCCCTTTCCTGCTTATTTCACTCTTTCAAAGCTCTTCTCTTTTACAGCTGCATCCCTACTGTGTGGAACATATGTTCTAATGCAAAGTACTCACATCCATTTGTCTGGAGAGTGATGCTGGAAGACATATTTTGGAAGAGCTGTTGGGGCTACATGTGTATCAGAGTTGCTTATACTCCACTAATCCACTGCATAAACCTGCCCTGCACGCTGCCAACCTTGTTTAAACATCCAGGGCCATTTGTGCTGGCGAGTTATTGTGGTAAGTTTTCACTGAAAAATTATTTCAGCACCTTACTGGAGTAAAACACTGCTGGACTAGGTTTGTAAGAAGAAACAGGAGAAAAAATGAATTGGATGCAATGCCTAGTAACTTCTAAACCTCATTCTAAGAGTCTCCATGACGTACTTTGGCTTTGTTGTGATGTTTGTCATGGAAGTATATGCCTTTTTTCCCAAATCTCTTCATTCTACTCATTGAATTGTACCAGTACTGGTAGCACCAAATCAAGAGGAGTGAGCTTGCTCTTCTGACCTACTGAAGATAGCTGACAGGACAATTGAGAGCAGCAGCATTATTTTTCATCTCAAGGATGCTGCCTGCTATAAGGACTCTCCCTGAATAGAAGCCAACTAAAGGAGCATATCATCATCTTTGCAGATAAATTGCAAAGAAATCAGGGTACAGGGGGTAAGGAGTATATATCCCCCCCCCACATTTCTCTCCTTTGCCATTGGGAACCAAGGGTATTTCTAAGAAGCTGAAGATTTGAACAATCAAGCCAGCCCTTCGCCTCACATTTGTCCTCAAACACTTTAGTATCTTGAGAATGAGTCCTATGGACAAACCATGGGGAAGAG
This sequence comes from Thryonomys swinderianus, assembly GCA_004025085.1. Lineage (NCBI taxonomy): Eukaryota > Metazoa > Chordata > Mammalia > Rodentia > Thryonomyidae > Thryonomys > Thryonomys swinderianus. Next base: position 6,673 of record PVIC010001020.1, read on the forward strand.
GAATGACAAGACTTCCACCTACTAAGCTTTGATTTTGGACACTTGAACTCATCTCTACTATTTTCATAGCACATATTTGTGATAGTTTTAAAAACACACAACGTGTCAAAGTCAAGACACAAAAGAGTCCGGTGAAATATCAAGTTCAACTGATGTATGAATGGGTTTGATTTCCCTGAGAAGACTTCAAAGTGGGGACTTTCTATGGAAAACCTCTCCACAGAGCTCTTCAGATGCAGTAGCCTAATGTCTTAGAACGAAATTTCCTATTCAAGATCTCCTTTGTCCTTCTGATTTCAATAAATGGGTCAGAGACAAGATCATACCAAGTGACTGAGGTTTTCACACAATGTTGACTCATTTGTCTTCTTCTAGGGAACCATTCAGGATATCATACTGCTTGCTGAAAAATATCATACACAATTAACCAGAAAATCATGGCAGTACAATGTTTAAGGGAAGAGAGAGAGACAGAGAGACAGAGGCTCATTTGATTGGTGGGCACACCCCTAATTCCAAAATGATTAACCCACAAAGTTTCAAGGAATTTTCTAGGCCAGCTTCAGATACAAACCTGCCAGCCAGGCAGGCCTTGACACAAACTGAACTTGAGCATATGGTATCTTAGTGGTGAGTTCAGTTTCAGGAATGTGTAAGATAATAGGCCCTGATAATTAAAACAGCACATTTGTTTATAAGCATAACTTGATCTGGGGTATACTGCTAGAAATCCGAGCAAGCACAATGTTTCTTGCAGGACTAATTATCCATTTGAACTTGAAACATTTTCTCAATTATTTCTTTCACTAATCACAGAGTAAATATTTTCTGTTGGTTGGTGATTTGTTGGTTTAGAGCTCTCTTGGATTATTTTGAGCTGTCCAGGTAGAAATTTGAATTTATATATAATTATACTGGAGACAGTGTCTCTCCTCTCTAAAATGTTTCAAGGCTACAGTATTTATTTTGAACGTTACATAAGCATTTTCTGGTCCCTATGCATGATCAAGGTCCTTCACACGACTCTGGATATTTCAAATTATTGTTCAGTGACTAATTTGTATTTTGAGATCTCTACCTGGGTCAGTAGGAGAAAAGGCCCCTCGACCAATTCTCTGTATCCAACCTTTTACCGATTTCTACACTCATTGTATGAACCCAAGGAAATTTTATTTGAACACAGCACCCGAGGTACATGTCTCCAAGTCTGAATCTGTGAATTATGCAGTGCAGGAAAAGGACAGGTGTGATGAGACACCCCCTAATAGAAGAACAGCAGAGGTCTTCAGGATAAGGCAGCTGCAAACAGCAAAGCAAAGGAGACAGCAATTGCTTCAAAAATTTGTAAGCATTCTTCAAAAATGTCTCTCGGGGTCTTGTCAAGAGACGAGCATTTTATTTGTTTGGAATCATTGAGTCTAGAAACATATTGGTCTTTACAGCATGGGTAGATGACTCAAATCATTCCAACTGAAAAGAACATGAAAAGAATATGAGCTCTAAATCACCATTCAAAAGATGAACATCTGTAATTTAGCTTTCAATTACCACTTGGTATGTAATGACTTTGCTTTTAAAGTATGTGTGTTTTACAGCATGAGCTGAGGTCACATCAGGATACTGGTCATGGGGCGTTTGACTCTTCGGTCTGTACCTAGGGCTGGCAACCTTGAGTGACAATTTCTCCCACGAGGTGTTTCCTAAACACTTCTTTTGTTCTAGACAGAAGATTTTTCTGTACTTTGCATCTGCTGACAAAGCATGAGGCATGATATAGTCTTCTTCAGGAGGCGCTCAGGACACAAACACATGTTTTGCTGTCATTGTGCTATGTGTCATTATTTATACATTATTTAATACCTGGGGAGATACATGCCATTCGCTTAAAATCTGTTGTGTTTGGACATACCTTGAATGAAGGTTCCAGTGGAAGAACCACTCCTCACCCACTCACAAAGACAGATGCCTACACTACAAGCGCATTGGTGGAAATTGATTTTCTGCCACATATGATGAAATCACCAGAGATACAACATAAAGCAAATATTTACTCCCACAGAGGAGAAGGGAGTGCAGTTTTATAAGGGACAGCAGCAAAGCCTGTGGTTTAAATTACAGACTAACAAAAGGTTCAAGAGCTCAAAATTAAGTTATTCTGTTTAAAATCAATCACTGGCACTGTCATCCTGCTTATTACTTTGACTTCCTAAGAAAGATTTAAATGAGGACTTTATGTACAAGGAGAGAACATCAAGAGATCTGCTCTTTTTCAGGCATGTGCGGGCAGGAAAGGCAAACATTTAGACTATTAGCATAATTAGAATGAGGAGAATATTTTTCCAGAAAAAAAAATTAAACCTTTTTTAAAAATGTATTTTGCTTTTAATTAACAAATAGGACTTGATGTATGTATGTAGTACAGTGTGCTGTTTCCATATGTCTATAGATTATGAAAGGACCAAACCAGGCTAATTAACATATCTGCAACATTACATACTTTTCTGGAGTGAGAACAGGATTACATCTTAATTTTAAAAAAAACATAAAGGCACAATTAGACTATTATGTGACAAGATTCATAGAGAATACGATGCAGGGTACACACGAAGCGCTGTGGCCTCTTTCATCCCAGAGCTCCAGCGATCATCCAGCGACTCTGGGCAGGAAACCTGGAGCTCCTGTAACTGCTTCGCAGGGGAATCAGCCTCGGGGAGAAGGATCCAGACAGAGAATCGCCTTTGCCAGCAAAGTGCACTGGGTGGTTTGCAGAAAGAGCCTTTTTCCTGTGTCACTTGGCCTCGTGTTGGGTCACCACACCAGCGCTGAGCAGCTCCCCAATGGCCCCGCCGTCATACCGGAGGACCTCCTTCAGGATATGCGTCGTGTGCTGCCCGAGCAGGGGAGGAGGCCCGGCCTCTGACATCTTGAACTTGCTGTATCTCACAGCAGGGCCTGTCCAAGGCGGGGGAAAGAAGGAAGCCGGTGAATGAGTAAACCTGGGAAGTTCATGACCTCAGCAGGCTCGGGCGCTTCCAGGGAATGCCAAGAATAGCAGTGTCAGTCACACCCTTGTGGATGAACCAAGATTTAGGGAAGAAATGTATTTCCACATGCAGCTTTCCTTGACGCAAGTGTACAGCCATCGTGTGACCTGTCTGTCACCTTGCAGTGTTGTGCGGGTCTGTCTCTGTCATGTTCTAGGCCTGTTCGGAAGCTGTCACTCCCATCACAAAGGCCCTCAGCAGCAGGGGACCCACCGAATTGACTCTCTGGGTCCAAGAGGAAAATACATGTGGACCCAGAGTGTCTCCCTGAAGCTGGAAATCTGAGTCAGAGTGAAGGCAACCAAAGAGCACTGTTCAGTGTCTACTGTATGTTTCCAATAGTCAGTTCCCCAAACTTGAAAGCAGCTTCAAGATTCAAGCCTACTGGCACCAGAAGAGGTTACATGTATAAGTTCAGCATCATGGAGACTTGAGTTGTGAATCTCAGTGCTTATACTTTCCAGCAGAGCTATCACACACAAAATGCTTTACTTCTTGGAGCCTCATGTTCCATAGCTGGGTATAATAATGTTGGCCACACAGAACTGAGGGAAGAAAGACTTTAACTGCAAAAATGGACAGAAAGCATCTAAGTAAACATTCCCTAACCCATAAGAAGACACAGACCTTCCTGGCTCCTTATGATTATGAAAACTCCCATGATATCTCTGTTAAAACTTTCAGTCTAAGCAGAAAATGACACTGTCAGATAATTGCAGCACACTCAGGTCACTTTAAGCAGATAAATTCAAGCAACATTTCAACAACTATTAGAAATGCATTTTATTATCTGCATTCTTCATGGGAAAACAGAAAGATCCCCAAAGCTAAGGTAATCCTCAAGGCCACATAGCTAATCAGAGTGTCAGGATGAAAATCCATGTCCCTCAGGATCTATTGCATATTGATATTCTCTGCCCATTAGATCAGTGCCCTCCTCTTATTTCTGTCCTCAAAGGACAAGTTGGAAACAGGGGAACATGTTTCACTGAGTTTTTGTTGTTGTTGTTGTTGTTGCCTCACTCAGTGAGTGGTATTTCTCTTGGATACTCTTTGCATCTTATCTGATCAGGCTGCAGGAGAACAAACTAGCATCTTAGGAAGACTTAACCAAACAGTACATTTCTATCAGGTGAAGACACCTTTTTCAGACAATTGAGGATTTGAGGAACCCCCAAAAGGAACAGGCAAAAGGAAAGCTTGTGTAGGGAATAGATTGCCCATTAGCAAAGGAAAAGTGTTTTGAGCTCTTTGGAAAATCCTATTAATACAAATATAAATGTATATTTCATTTCTCCTATGAAGTATGATTGAAAATACAATGACTGCTTAACTTAAAAATAATTGATTATAGTAAAAGATGCCTTGTCATTAATATACCTGAAAATTCTCTTTTTCATTCTGAACATACTTATCCCATCATTCTTGATACTTTCTGCAGCAGTTCTGAAAGGCTTTGTTCATGAGAGTCTTTAGTTTCATTATACTGGTTTGCCTCAGTGTCTTGAATGGATTAAAAAAAATTTACCTTTCAAGGCATTCTGACTTTAAAGAAGAGCCAGGAGTTACACAGTGTCCAATTTAGGAAAGGTGGTAGAAGAGACAGTGTAATAAATCTACAAATCTGCTATTCTGTAGGATGGCACTTGGCACAGAATTCACCATCGTTTTGATCATTCCTGGTAAAGACAATCACAAGAGAAGACTTTCAGAAGTGCCTCAGAAAGTGGCAAGAGTGATAGAATAAGTGTGTGAGAAGGAAGAGGAGTATTAGAAGGAGGATTAATTATTTATGTGTCTTTTTACTATAACATTTTTTATTCAAACACATCTTTGGTCATCCTGTATTTTTATATTTATTTTGAGAAGTTGGTACATGTATATCCTATCTTTATAATTTTTAGCCTGTTTCCCTTCTCCTTATTCTCTCCCTTCTCCTTTCCCCAATCCCTGCCCCACTTCCACAAAGTTCATCTTCTTATTTCCTACCATCTCACCTTCACTTTATTCCTTAATATTTATATTTTGGATTTCTCATATAAGAGATGTCAGGTAATGTTAACTTTCTGGGCTGATTTATTTCATTTCACTTTATGGACTTGAGGTGTGTTTTCCTATAAATGCTACAAATTCATTCCTCTTTTTTGGGTAAATAAGAATCCACTGTGTATGTGTGTTATAGTTTAGATCTAGAAAGTTTTCCTAAGCCCTGATGTCTTCAGAGGCGGAACCTTTGGAAACTGATTTGCTTATGAGGATTTATAGTTGATAAAAGAAAGAGGTGCATCACCAGGGCTGGCCTGAAAGGGTGAGCACTGTCTCCCTCTCAAGTTCTCCTTTCTCTCCCTGACTTCTAGCCATCTTTCCTCATGCCATTGCTAGCCTATCATGAACTGATTACGTGAGGCAAATCAACCTCTCCTTTAAGCTGTGGATGTTGGATATTATGTCCCTATGATGAGGAGGTGACTAAGCCAGTATAGACCATGCCTTCCTTATCTGTTTATCTGTTGATGTGTGTCTAGGATGTTTCCTGAACTTAGCTATTGTAAAGTGCACTGCTTACTAAGGGTATGTACGTGTCAGAATGATATGATTGACACTTGGTGGAAGATACCGAGGAGCGGTATACCTGGCTCAATAGAATGTCTATTTTTAGTTGGATGAATCTTCATCTTAATTTCCATAGTTGTTGTTCTAGTTTACATTCCTGCTATCAATGTAGAAGGGTTTCTTTTTTCTCCATATCTTCACCAGCATTTGCTGTGTGTGTTTTGTGTATGTCTGTGCGCATTCTTCAGGATAACCATTTTGACTGGAATAAAACAGAATTTGAGAGTTGTTTTGACTTGCATTTCCCTAGTGGCAAATATTACTGATATACTTACTATGTAGAATGCATTTTAATTGATTTTATCATTACATTTTCTAAATACATTATGATCACAGGACACAGATGGGTAAACACCATATCATTTCTCTGGTATGATAAACTGAAAGTGTAAATGAGTTCTAAAATGGATGATAGGTATTATGAAATAGGATGGAAGTGTTCAAAAGGAAAAGGAAAAAGGGAGGGGTTAAATAAAGAAGGGAAAGGATTTGATGGTAGATGGCATTTTTGAATGACAGAGTTCACACTGCTAAGTTGCACCTTTATCTAACACATATTCTCTGCAGACAAATGACAACCTCCAAGCAGTGCCTAAAGTCTGTCCTCTGATGCTTTGTGAAATTCATGAATTCTTACATTTTCCTTTAAATGCAACAGTGTGTAACAGTTCCCACCACAACCACCACCAGCATCAAGGATAAAGAACAATACAAGAACAACACACAACTGGAGGAAATGCCCATTACTCTTCCTAGAATTCTGATAATCTAATGTTTTAAGTATCTAAGTCTTATTCATTGTTTCTTCAGACTCTTTCATTTTGATATCAATTTAAAACAATTTTAATTCAAAATTTGTCATTCAGGAGAAAGACTTCACTGAAGGAATTCCACATCCAGAAGTCAGTGTCGTGTGGCTTGAACCTAAATGAAAACCTTGAGGGAAGACCACAGAATGGACAAGAGCCCCTGGACCACACCAGGAATCTGGGTGGGTTGGAGACAGCTGCTACTGCTGTGGCTGGTGGTGGGAGTAGCTGTAGCAGCACAAATAGTTAGCAGCAAACCTTTCGCAGCAACTACCACTTCCTAAGTGTTACGTGCCAACCAGGCACCACGGGCATCCCTACCTCTTCTCACATGATCCTCACAACAGTTCTGTCAGTGTCATAGGCTACTAGTAATCATTGTTTACAGATTGGAAGATTGAAAGGAATGGAACATTAAAGTAAGAGTATTAAAATTAGTGTTAAAGTTTAGAGATTATGATAGCTTCCCAAAAGCTACAAAGCTAGAAAATGACAAAAGTCAGGATCTAATTTCAGATCTATTGGTTCCAGAAATTGGATCCTTAAAAAATAATTTATTGAGATGAATTTTACAGGCCACAGTTCTTCAACGCAAAGTGAACAGTTCAGAGACACTGAATACATTCACAACACAGTGCAACCTATCTAGTTGCAAAACATTCTCATCCCAACAAAATAAAGTCCATGCTCATGAACTGTTTTTTTGGTGTGTGTGTGTTCCTCCCTCCTCTCAAGCTCAGGCCTGGATTTATCATCTCGGGTATTTCTCATAAATGGAAATATATGATACATGCCATTGGTGGCAGATGTGTTTCACTGGGGAGAATGTCCTTGAGGCCCATTTACATTACATGCATCAGGACTAAAATCTAGACTTTTAGTTTCCATGTAGTTAGTGATCAGGTCCATCTGCAGTAAAGGGAAGTTCAGCTCATATGTCTCCAGGACACACTATCTTTCCTGGTGGATTTCTGATCTATAATGAAGACCACAGTACCAGTTTAGAACAGATATTTAACCCTTTGCATAAACTTTAGTTTAGAATAGAGGTGTCCTTGGCTGTTGTTAGACAGTGAGATAAAGGCAGAAATATGATAATGAGACAAATAAATTAAGGTTGAGATTGCAAAGAAAGCTATATTCCTTTGAGCCCTTTGAAATTTGTTCTCACAATCCTGTGCATTAATCTTCCATGACAGGAACATCTCTCCCAATCTATACTTTGCACAAAGTGAGCAAAGATCTCATAAAATGTTTTTATTTTAAGATGTACTAGAAAATAGTTGACATAATTATTTTCATATAAGGTCCAAAAGTGCTGACTAATCTGACCTTCCATTTAAAAAAGATGAACAAGATAAGTCACGTGTTCTTAAATTTTTGGTAATGTAACATTCATGTCCTTATATGCTTTCAACTAGGTGCAAGCAGAGAGTTCTTAGGTCCCCAGTGACTCAGTTTACATGTTTTATAATGAAGTTTACAATAAAGATTGTACTAACTTCTTGACACTGAGGCATAATACGCAATACCCACAACTTAAAGAAGGAGAGGTTCAATTTAGTTCATAGTTTTGGAGAATTTTGTTCATGGGTGGCCGACTACAGGTCAGAGATGTCAGGTACAAGGCTAAAGTGGAGAAAATGCTTAGTTCATGGAGGCCAGCACTCAGAGGAAGCAAACAGGGCCAGACAGGAAGGGCCAGGGCCATAAAAAGTATTCAAAGTCACATCCCAGTGACCCACCAAGACACACCCAGACACATCTCCCACCATTCCCCAGTGCAGATACCAGGGCTAGTCAAATTGATATTCCACTCTATAGAACACAGGTTTTGAGGGTTCATTTTAATATTGAATAGTATAACAAACAATATTCAAGATCAGTAACTAGTGAATGAAAATGACAAAAAAATCTGTTTGTAAAATCAGCTAGCATTCATTTGTTTTTAAGAAACTGTGAACTTCTTAAAAGGAGGTAAAATTCTTTTTAGAAAAGAAATTAGGTGAGTATGCTACCTCTGAAGTATATTCTGAGCCTGGTATAATACTTCTTGAAGGAAATTTTAGCAACTAAATATAAAAACATTTTTAAAATGTTCACATACTTGGATGGAAAAATCTCATTTAAAAAAATTTTTCCTATGAGCATAATGTGGAATGTTGAGCAATTTTATAGGCAAGGATCTATACAAATTTATGAACTTCTGAAATCATACTTGACTTGCTCTGCTGTTTTCTAAGCTACAGGCTTGGAGAGTTCCTTGATGGGATTCTGAACTCTTGTTCTTAAATTTTCCATTGCTCTTTCCTTCCAACGGTTGCTTTTGTTAGGAGTAGATAGCTAGCTCTGTGTTCTGTCATGCATTGTCCCCAAAAGCATATTACCAGTATTTTTCTTCTAGATAAAGAAGTCAGATAATTATGATACTGAAAAACTAGAGAAATATGCCCAAATCTTGGAAACTGGCTAAATAAACAACAGTGTCTCTAAATGATGGCAGACTATATTATTTGGCTTTGGGAAGAGAGAAGGGGGGGGGAGAGAGAGAGAGAGAGAGAGAGAGAGAGAGAGGGAGGGAGAGAGAGAAAGAGAAGCTGCATTCCCAGTCTCTTCAAATCCAATTGAAATAAAAGTAGAGCAAATAAACAATGAAGAAAAAAAAACTTGGTACTATGAAAACAAAGGAGGGAAGATCAATAGCTAGTATTTCCAATAAAGAAATACATGGATAAGACTGTGTTGGTAGGTAAGAGGTAAAGCAAACAGAAGCCTAGAGTATTCTATAAAGAGACAGAGAAAGGTAGATGATGATTGGTCTATTTCAATCTTCAAGAGTCTCTCATGTTTAAATCATTGGTTATAAGAGTCAGAACTGACACTACAAATAAACCTGAAAGCAGGAGGATTAAGACTCTTCATATAAAATAACTCATCCAGTGGTGTCTACCAAAATCTTTTTAAAAGTCCTATAAAAAGGAGCACAGGTAGCCATCACTTAACAGCAAACAAAATATCAACCAGTTCTTAGAAGCAGTTTAACAAATCTGTAAAGAGTATGTTAGAGTTTAGAATATGACTTTTAGTTCTGGTCGCTAAAATCATCCTCTTTTGTGCACATGAGGGGCCACATAGCTTATCTCTGACTACTTGTTCTTGACTCAACCATTCCTAAAGTTCATCAGTTGAACTATCATGACTTGCTCTTTCAAGAATTCTCATTTATAGTGTATCCAACTACAGCGGGAAATATCCTCCACAACAGAGAAATTGATGTTGGACATCTAGATCATTTTTGCATATAGGATGTTCAACCAAAGACCACCAGGAAATGAAAACCATATGAAAGAGTGAAAAAAACAAAACAGTCCACAACTGGACAAAAACAGAATGAGATGCAAAAAGCCCAAATAAAAGAACACTAAGCATATACATGGTTTTCAATATTATTTTCAAAGTTAGAACTTTAGAAAATAAAGCAAAACTACCCCTGTGTATAGATAAAAGTACAAATTGGATAAATAATGTGAGAGAGTATAAGAGTTCTCATAAAACAGAGTGTGATTCCAGAAGGAAAAAAGAAAGTGGAGAGGATGAAAATTTTGCACCAAATATAAGGAAGAAGGGGGAAAGAATGTTTTCAAATTATAAGAGGTTTTGGGGTCTTTTTTTGTGACATGGTAAATTTGAGATGTTCATGAAATATGAAGAGAGAGAGGTCACTGGACCATTAGCTATGCAGATCTCAGATACAGAGAAGAGTTTCAGACAATACACATGAAGTTAGACATTATTTATCATTAAAATGTCTTCACTGTGAAACAATACATTTCCAAGACAATTATATTTATTCTGACATCTTTGATACTAAGGTTTTAAAAATAAGCCTCTTTAACAAATGATGCTGGAAGAACTGGGCTTCAGCCTGCCAAAGACTGAAGCTAGATCCATCTCTTTCACCATGCACTAAACTAAAATCAAAGTGGTTTAGAGACCTAAATATTAAAATAGATACTCTAAACCTGCTGCCAAACAGGTTAGGTAGTTCTCTTGGAGACACTGCCTTAGGAAAAGACTTTATGAACAAAACCTTAGTAGCACAACAACTAGCAGAAGAAATCAGCAAATGGGATCTCATCTTATTAAAAAGCTTCTGCACAACAAAAGAAACCACTGGCAAAGCGAAAAGGTAACCAACAACACGGGAAAAAAATACACACTAACTGTTCCTTAGATAAAGTGCTACTATTTAAAATATATAAAGAGTTTTAAAAATTAGCACCGCCCCCAAATTTAAAGACCGAATTCCAAAATGGGCATCTGAAATGAACAGATACTTTTCAGAGGAAGCTAAGAGGTATATGAAGAAATGCTCAGTGTCACTGGTCATTTGAGAGATGCAGATGAAAACAACACTGAGATTTCATCTCATTCCACAAAGAATGGTTGCTATTCCAAAATTAGCTAGCAAAAAATGCTTGCGAGGTTGTGAAGAAAAAGGAGCCCTTCTCCACTGCTGATGGGAATGAAGACTAGTACAACCACTATGGAGATCAGTGTGGATAGTCCTCAAAAAACTAGGATTAGAGGTTGCATTTGACCCTGCTATTCCCCTGCTGGGGATACACAAAAAAGAATTACAAAATTCATATCACAGTGACACATGTGTACCCATGTTTATAGCAGCTCAGTTTATGATAGATAAATCTTGGAAACAACCCAAATGCCCATCAACTGTAGACTGGATAAAAAAGATTTTTAAAAAATAAAATGAAGTATTACTCTGCCATAAAGAATGATGAGTTTGAGTCATTTATGCTCAAATAGACATACCTTAAGGACATATTCATAAGTGGAAAAAATAGGTCACAGATGTGTAAATATCGTATCTTTTTTCTGGTATGAGAAGCTGAAGTTATAAATGAGTTCTAGAATGCATGACAGATATTATGAAATAGTAAATATTCAAAAGGAAATGGGGTTTAGGGGTAAGTAATGAGGGGAAAGAAAAAGGAAATAAATCTTGTGCATATGGGGCAGGGGGTTGTAGGGTGGGTAGGGGAAGGGGAAAAATGAGAATTAAGTCATGTCATATACTGGTAAAAGTTCTCAATGTTGAGCGTAATTATGATGTGTATACATAATGTGCCAATAAATAAAACAAGTCCAAAAAAATTAAAAATAAGTTGTTTCCATGGTCTTTCTCTATCATATAAGTGCTCAAACTGTATTTATTGCATCAGAAACATTTTGTGTCTACAGGAAGCAAATTAACTAAAAAAAATCATTGCTAAAGCTCATAATGTTAGAGATAAGTGCATTTCTTACAAAGAAACCCTCTATTCTTGGCATTCAATAGATAAATCTCTACTGAGTCAAGGGTAGGAATTAGGGCAGTCTTGCTTTTGAGAGAACTGTGGACTTTGTTCTTCACAGAAAGAGACAGAGAAAGCGACTTAGAGCTCTCTTTCACTGGATCATGGGTGTTTAGGGATAAAAAGACAATCGCATTGAAAAGCACTGAGACAAATGCACACCCCAGCCGTGTCCCACATACCACCCCGTACCAAAGCTGAACCTCTCAGTACTGTTTCTGGGAGGTAACTACCTAGTCTCCTGTCTGGTACCCAAGTCTCTGCACCTTCTTGTGTCTCCCACACAAAAGGGAGTTGAGTGGCTTGCAGGTTATACCTACCTCCCCAAGAGGACTATGTGTGAACTGTTCTTGGACTTATAGGGCATGGTTCTGATTCTAAGAAAATTAGTCTTCTTTTCTTTTTCTTTTGCTTTGGCTTTAATTTTTTCATATGTCCATATGTTGGAGGCTAAATAGATAAACTTCCTAGGACAGAGAATTAGAGGGCTAACAGTTTATAAAATTGCTGAGGTCAAAATTATTCAAAGTGAAAGAAAAAAGAAAAACAGAATCAACTAGTTCTTAACCATTATTACAAAACAAAAGCTTTTGTGAAACTACTATTTAAGTGAGCAGGTGGGTTTTATATATTATTTAATTTGTATTTCATAATAGCCTTTGATTTTTTTCATGCTTTAACATTATATCATGAAGCTCAGCGAGGTTAAGAAATGTGTACAACAGCACATAGCAGAAGCAAATATAGCTCTTCTGCCTTAATAGTTATTTTTTCCAAGAGGTGATATGGTGAAGGGGTTAAGGTTATAACTTCCAGAAAGTTCTTGCTCTGGCTGTGAGATTAATGGATTCTATCTCCTTGGGTGTTTCAGTGAATGAACCTGTGCCTCGAGGTCCTATCATGTAAAGTAGGAAGGCAGGGACACCCAAGTTACAAAGTTATGTTGGTGAAAAACTGCTTCATACCAATCCCTCAGAGTACACTCATGCGTACAGCAAGCACTTAATACATGCTGTCCTCCAGGGTTACCCACTAACTTCAGAGCTATGCTTTCCAGAAATATGCTAAGATAGCTACCTTTTACATTTGTGAAAGTAAGGCGAGGATAAAAATTTTGACAACCTCTAACAGTCCAGGTCAAGGTTATCCAAAGTGAAAGAAAAAAAAGCAGAGGGAATCAGCCATGTATTAGGCATTACTACGTCACAGTACTATTTAATGTGGTCTCTTCTTCCTCATGGCACCTTCCTCATGTCCAGAGGTGAAGGGATGTTAGATGCCAGCCCTTGTCACACGTCCCGCAGACCTGTCAAGTAGTAGCTGGTCACCTAGTGTTACCACTTACCAGAAGTTAATCTTCTATCCTGTTGACTTCAGATATGGTAGAAGGAACTGTGGGAACATGGTATTCTTTTACTTCTTCAGGTAATATTCACTAAATGCCAGACACTATCAAATGAGCTTCATACTTTTGCCTCAGATTTTGGAAAGACTTAATTCTCATTTTTCCCCCTCACGTATCCACCCCACCTCCCCCCACCCCTATACACACAAGCATTGTTTCCTTCTTTTACCATCAATTTTCTTCTTTCTTCATTATCTATTCCTAGATATCTACCCTTTGAATATTTACTATTTCACAAAACTTATCATGCATCCTAGAACACATTTATAACTTCAGTTTCTCATGCCACAGAAAATATATGATATACACACATCTGCAAACTATTTATTTCACTTATGAGTATGTCCTGAAGGTACAACCATTTGAATATAAATGATTCAGCCTCATTATTCTTTATGGCAGAGTAATACTCCATTTTATATTTTTTAAAAACCCACATCTTCTTTATCCAGTATAGAGTTGATGGGCATTTGGGTTGTTTCCAAAATTTAGCTATCACAAATTGAGCTACTATAAACATGGGTGCACATATGTTGCTGTGATATGAATCTTGTAATTCTTTTGTGTATATCCCCAGCAGGGGAATAGCAGGGTTAAATGGAACCTCTAAACAACATGGTACTGGCAAAGAAACAGGCCTGAGGGTCAGTGGAATAGATACACTAAGCCACCTCCTCTTTGACAAAGGAGCCAAACATCCTCAATGGAGGAAAGATAGCCTCTTTAACAAATGGTGCTGGAAAAACGGTTTCAGCCTGCCAAAGACTGTGTATTAAACTAAAATCAAAAAATCTCTTTCACTGTGTATTAAACTAAAATCAAAGGGGATGAGAGAGCTAAATATTAAAACAGAGACTCTAAACCTGCTGCAAAACAGGTTAGGTAAAACTCTTGGAGACACTGGCTTAGGGAAAGACTTTATGAACAAAACCTCTACAGCATGAGAACTAGCAGAAGAAATCAACAAATAGGATCTATTTCTATTAAAAAGTTTCTGCAGAGCAAAATAAACCATGAGCAGTGCAAAAAGGCAACCGACAATATGGGAAAAAATCCTTACCAGTAATTCCTCAGACAAAGGGCTACTATCTAGAATATATAAAGAGCTTAAAAAATTAGTCCTCTCAAATTTAAAGACCCAATTCAAAAATGGGCATCTGAAATGAACAGACAATTTTCAGAGGAAGAAGTTAAAGCAGCTAAGATGTACATGAAGAAATGCTCAACATCACTGGTCATTCAAGAAATGCAGATGAAAACAACTTGAAATTTCATCTCACTCCACAAAGAATGGCTGCTATCTCAAAATCAGGCAGCAACAAATGCTGGCGAGGTTGTGGAGAAAAAGGAACCCTTCTCCACTGTTGGTGAGAATGAAGACTAGTACAACCATTAGAGAGATCAGTGTGGAGATTCCTGAAAAAACTCGGATTAGAGGTGCCTCAGATTTTGGGATAACAAAAAAACCTTATCATCATCGACCATTTAACAAATAAGGAGAAAAAGAGTCAGAGGTGAAGTCACTGCTCAGGGTTGTGGGGCTGGTAAGTAGGAGAGCTGTTATTCACACCCGGATAATCTTGCTCCAGACTCTGAGCTCTTTGCTTACCAGGCCACACTGCTTCCAGGTCAGCCGGCTGTCCCTGCTGGACACTCCCAGTGCTCCTGAAGCAGAGAGTGCCAAGAACAGCTTCAAGCTTCATCACTGCCCATCTCTGTCCCTCCAGATCTAAGTTACTGTCGATCTCACGTGCCATATGAATTCATCACAGCCTGATCTTTCCAAACTCCTCTTTCACATGCCACCTGTCCCTGGGGGGAAGTCCTGAAACCACGGCTCCACCATCACATCCTGATCTCTCCTGTTACTAAGTGAGGGGTGCCCCCCGATGCCTTGCCCCAAAAGAATAAAGCCACCATGGTGCCATCTGTGGAAGGTTACCTGCTTCGTGGCTCAAGGGAAACCAGTGCCCAGCACAGCAGCGAATCTCACAAACACCCCTCCAGTGTCTCCCAGCTGTGGTGTTAGGCCTCTCTGTCACAGGAAACGCCCTGGGCATTTCCTCTCACCTCTGTTTAGAAGCCTTCTGTGATTCTCAGGCTGCAAAGGGAATCTACCCCATCCATGTGGCCAGGTTACTCTAGATCCAGACTCCAGCAACATATCTGTAAGTCAGGTCAACCTAATGGTGTAAACGTTGGCCAGAAATAGAGATAGCCAACGGCATGTGAGAAACCATAAAGAATGTTCAAGTAATGGAAATATCACATCATGGCGAGTGAAGGAAGTGACCTAAACAGGCCCCTTTTTCTAGAATTTCTTTCACCTTCCATCTTAATGGAAGGTTATTTCTAAAGCAATGAAATAAAACAGGCTATTGCTCAACCTCACAACAAACTGGCAACTGATCAGCACTAAGGGTCAAACTAATTAGCACAGTTGGCTGATAAATCACTGTAGAAGCGAGAATGACCAGAATTAAAACCAAACAGTGTTAAGTTTTCTCATTCCCTATTTTTACCTTTTAAACTTCGATATTGTGTTAATTTGTTTTAATATCAAGGATACTTCAAAGCAAATATCTGTTGTATGAAATGTTATCTCCAATATTGCTATTTTGACTTGTTTGGCTCATTGCTGAGATACATGCCATACATACTATTATTCTTCAGGGCTTACTAGTGTAATAAGAACCCAAACTTAACTTTGTTAAATACATGACAGCTCCAATATTAGATTTCTTCACAATTTCTCCTCCAGTGCTTGAACTCATCCTTGTAATAATATGCCTTTTTATATGGCACCTCTCAGTCATAGGATCCAGTGTATCAAATAGAGCTACAAAGTTATAACACATCAAACCCATGAGGTATGAGACAAAAGGAGAAAAGCCATTTAAACTATCATGAAATGGTGTGAAAGTCCATAGAGGATAACAGAACCCAAATGAAGGGATTCCTTATGGCACAGGCGTCCTGGAAACTTCAAGCAACATGTAGTGTTTACTACCCATGTGTCTGGGTCATTCTGGCCCCTCTCAACATCTGGAAGCACCATATACCACTGTTACTCTGATGAATATTGAATCACTGCCTTTTAATTCAGTTACAAATACATCCAGTGCCACTCTAATCAGGGAGAGTCTATTTCCACTGCATCTGTAATAGAGTTGTCAGCATTGTCCAACAAAATTTCAGTTTTTCCCTTCCAGAAACACAGTAGTGTTGCCTGTCCTGGTTCTATGTCTGGTTGGGTGAGGTTGTACGAACCAGAGGAACAGTAAATGGAAAGGATGTGTGTCAGCCCCAAGGCAGAACGTCCACTGCTGATTTAAAGTCCCCTAGAGCTCTCTTTTCCTCTTATAGGTCAATGGCAGTGAGTGAAATGGGACTCAGCGAATCCAGAATGGACAAGTAGTATGAGCAAGAAATATGTTGTTCCAAAACACAGTTATCTGAGGATTATTTGTTCCTGCAGTGTAACATGTCCTATGGAGATGGACCTTATGGTTTGGATTTAGTAGAGAGACCTATTTTCCTGGACCCACAACCCAGTTCCTAACAGTGCACTACAAAGTATTCAGTCCAGACGTTCCAAACTGCTCACTCAGTGTGTAGCAAATATTGACCTTGCAGTGATGATAATAGCTATTATTTATAGAGTAGCTGAATGTGTGAGACACTTGGCAGAATGCCTTCCGTATATCACCGTATTTGACTGACTAAATGCCTTTACAGGGTAGGATTATTATGGTACTACTTCATCAATGAAGAATGTAATGCTAAGTAACCTTATCAAAATTACACAGCTTGTCAATGAAAGAAATTTCATTAGAACTTAGGTCGGTTAAATACAAAGTGCATGATTGTTAACACTAGGAGGTACTTCCTCTCTGTATAATGTGGAAGAAAATCTGTTCTCATATCAGTGGCTGAATAAATACCATTCTTTGTCAGACAGTGTCACAAAGCAGTACTGTATTATAAATACTTATATATTTCATGATTGCTAATCCATTAGGGCATTAATCTTTCATTTGTAAAATAAACAGGGCAACTTGTATTTGATTTATCTATCTTATTCCAACCCACTGAAATGTCATAGTAGATTATCCATTTCCTATTGGAAAAAATATATGGCCCATAAGGAAATACTATTCATATTCATTAGTAAACACACTGTCTCCCCTCAAAGCATGCTACACAAACCGTCCACTGAAAAATGAAAAATGTCAATGAAAAATGTCCAGCTAGAAGCTCTCCCAAATGCTTCTTTCCAACACTTGTGTTTGTTTCTCATTATTTTCCACACTTCTAAAAACTCTAGGCAGGGTGAAGAAACACCTTGCTGACAATGTGCTCTTTGCCAAAAAAATCAATTCTTTTGCTTCTTTGCCTCCTAAAATTCAAATATCCCATACAAGCTCTGTGGGCACCTTCCCAAGATTTCCTTCGGTTAGACTTCACCATGGAAAACAAAATTGGTTCAGCTAAAGTCTGTAGCCAGAACATTTTAAGCTTCACAGACCTTCAAAGTGGTGACCTTCTCCTCACCTCCTCTGCCTCTGTACTCCATTAAGGAAAATACCGGAAGAAGTTTCTAGTCAAAGAAGCCAGATTGCATTTTGATTCAATTTTGAGAGGAAGAACTGAGTGAAGCACTGGAGCAGGTGGTTATGGGCTGCTCTTACCTCAAATGAGCTTTGAAAAGTCCTTTAAGTCTCTGAATGTCTGTTATAATATAGTAACAATTGGGGGGGGCTTCATAGTCTTTTATTAAAGGGATCCGTACCCTCAACTTTACCCTCTTGTTTTCTTTCCCAAGTTTCTCTATGATCACACAAATCACAACCATATTCCAAGAAAAAAGAAGACCCCCCCCCCAGAACTGCCACTGAGAAAATGAGGACGTTCCCGGTTTTTGCCAACGGAATTTATCTTACCCTTTCCCTCCCTATTTGCCTCCGTAGCTCCAATGCGATGCCAAGGCATAAAGACAAGGTTCTTGCTCTCTTTTACCCTATCTCATTTTTGGCACCACCATCCTCTCAAGACCAGGACTGACCTTCAAGTTCCAGGACCCTGGGATCTTCCTCGTCACAGGAGTCCTCTCCCTCGCACACACACTCACATTTTATCCTTCCTCTCGCCTCTTGGGTCCAAAGCACTCTGCAATATGGAGATGACTTAGTCTTTCTCCTCTGAGCTGCACAATTCCCTCCTGGACCCAGTGCTGTGTGGATCAACAGGCCCATCCGGACTGCATCTCAGCTTGGCAACCCTCTACTCCATGTTATTCTCTGAGACCTGCTCAGACTAACTTGATGTCACAAGTTCCCTTTTTCCCACAATCCAGTGGAACATCTTTTTTCTTCAAGTCCTCACAACTTCTCGTGTGCTCCTCCTCCATTATGCTTCTGACTTTCCAGCTACACTGCCTCTTGTGATCTTAACTGAGACTAAAATTAATATTTTGCTTGTCTTGTATCCTCCAGAGTACTACACATTCAAAAATGGCTGAAACAATTAGACAGTAACAATTTTAAAAAAAGTTCTTGGATTAAGAAGTAAGGACACAGGGAGGTCAAAACTTGCAGACTCGTATATTTTTCACTGGTTTCTAAATGGAGTCATCTTGATTCTTCTGTTTCTCTCATGCTTCATATCCAGCCCATCGGTATATTCTATTGAATCTCCTTCAAGATCAACATAGAATGTACTCGTCTTCTGCAACAGGTCAGTTGTAGACACCATCATCATCTCTTGTCTGGATTTTCGCACAAACTTCCTACAAGTCTCTCTTGCCTGTACGACTCCCTGAAGCATCTTCTCAATTAAGCAGCTGTTGTCAGCCCTTAAACACATTAGTCAGATCAAATCATTTCTAAAGAATAATCACAACTTTGTAAGGCTTCCTGTTTCACTCTACAGTAGGTTATAAGGTTCTTCATAGCCCACTGCTCTTGGCATCGAGCCATCCCTGTGACCGTCCTCCTCCTCACTTGCTCCAGGGACCCCAAATTCCTTGTTCTTCACCAGCGTGTCCCTCTGTGCTCTCTGCACCAGCAGCTCCTGTGTGGGGAACCTTCTTTCCCCTGAGAGGCACTCAGGTCGCCCTTCAAACCCTTCCCGTCTTTGCTTAGGCAAGGCTACCTGAGTACCGTGGATAACATTTCAGTTCACCAGCCTGCTCTGACCAGTGTTCCAACCTTTTCAGGTGGTCTCACACTCTCTCTCCTCTCAGTCCTTTGGACGTATGTCTACTATTCTTCATCTGCTTCTGTCAGCCAGAATGTGTACCTATACCAGGGACCTTGGCTTGTTTCTCTCTGCAAACATGTGCTCAAAACCAATGAATGAATAATTGATGTCATAGTCGAAGCCTCTGAGGTCTCTAAAATGATGAAGCTCAATGTAGTGACAATAACAGACCTCAAAATTCTAGCAAAATAAATGGTATCAAATAGACTCCAAGGCAAGATGAGACACTTCTATTGAATGTGAACCAAAGTAGTCTTCTGCCAATACAAGTATTAAACATAATGTGTTTAGTCTCATTGCATATGACTTATCCAGTGATGCAACTTGGATTTATGCTCCCCAGAAAGGTATATGCCTTGAAATCTTCCAAAGATCAAACATTCTAACAGTGCCCATAATTTCTGAGTATAGATATTCACTTGATAGGTTGGATGAAAAATTATAAGTTCTGTTAAAGCAGGAATTTTATCAATTTTCTTTACACTGTTTACCCAGAAGTTAGAAAATTAGGATGTTCAATAAAAATTTATCAGAGGAATTAATGAAAGGAATAAAACACTATATTTTCAGAAATGAATAAAGCAGTGAAGGGTAATTTTATTGTTCACACAAAGAAAATTGTAATACTTGAATGCTAGCATGATTCTGAATTTTAAATGATTTAATTTGAGAGGGTAATTTTTATTATAAAAATGGTAAGACTGTATTAACAGAATAAAATATCCCAGGAAAACACCAGATATTTAAAAAATAATGTTGATTGTTTTTTTTCTTAGAGGGACATAAATTCTTTTACATCTTTAATAACTAGTTTTTTTTTTCCATTTGGAAAATAGAAGAATTCTGACTTTTTATTGGTATAAATCTAAAATTTTTTAAATTGTACATCAATTGTGTTTTTTCTCATGTTTCTCATTTCTAGTTGCTGCTATAAATTCCATATGAAAATAATATACGTCTTTTGTATAACACAAACATTTTCCCATTTATTGTTTTCTTATAGACTCCTTATTAGCTCTTTAGATTGATGCTTACAAAATGTCGTGCCAACTTTCTTGCACATTATTCTGTAGTTATTTTTTCCTAGGATCCTTTGAATTATTTACAAGCATTTAATACATCAGGTGAAAAGAACTAATTACTACTGAAAATCATGAAATATTTTTATTTTCACAGTTTCATTGTAACTTTGAATATGGTCAATTTTTATGTAGTAATTACATGCGTGAGT
This sequence comes from Thryonomys swinderianus, assembly GCA_004025085.1. Classification (NCBI taxonomy): domain Eukaryota; kingdom Metazoa; phylum Chordata; class Mammalia; order Rodentia; family Thryonomyidae; genus Thryonomys; species Thryonomys swinderianus. Next base: position 27,411 of record PVIC010001020.1, read on the forward strand.
AATATTTTCCCTCCCCATGGAGCTCTTTGCATGATGTCCAAGAACACTCTCAGTTTTCCTTTTTGCTCAGGGTAGAGTTGGTCATTGTCTATGAAATCTGTTAGAATATCTTTATTACATGCTGACTGGGAAGACATTCTTTATATACTAGAATTTCATTAATTTTGCCTAATCAAGTAAAAATGCAGTTTAAACAAATGAAAAATATGCAACATATCTAATTTTTGCAAGGAAATAAAACTAGACCAGAAATATCTTGTAAACTCATGAGAAAGCTTAACTTCTTAAATACTACCCACAAGTATATGACAATTACTAAATCAATTCTTTCCCTCAAAGAGTATTTGTCCTGGCTTTGAGTGGGTTTATTTTTAGAAATAATTTAAACATTTTCTGTGCAATCATAATTAAGCCAATAATTTGCTCAAGATTTTTAAACAAGAGCACAAAGATAAACTTGAATTTAGCTCTCTTCTTCTATGTAACCTATTCTATATTCCAAATTAACGAAAACCTCAAATTTAAAACATTACTATTATTAGGTCTCTAAGTCCAAAGGTCTATCAAACCCGAGGATATGGTCTCAGATAACAAAGTGTAGATTATCAAGTATAAGAAAGTTCCTGATGAGCAATGTTCCAAGGATAATCTATCAACAGGTATTTATGTCTCAGTCAATGGATGTGTTTTATTGGTGTCAACAAAATTTCATTTATTTAACACAAATAAGTAATTAAATCAGAAATATCCTAATTAGGTTTCCACTTGACACTTTGAAAAACACACCAAAAAAGTTAAGGTATTTAACGAGTGTAAATTTAATAACTTTCTTTGGATTATACTTTCTCTGAAAGTTTTTCACCTTAAAATTTCATATGCAAGGGTAAAAAGTATATGTGCTACTCTATCAAAAGCTCTTATGTCATAAAAACCTGAAGATATGATACATACTTTAAGGACAGCAATGACTTTGTTTCCTGCAAAACAAAACATTCAGGTAGCATTGAAGTGGCCACAAAGGAGGGAGCTGAATGCCCAGCTCAAATGTGTCGCACTGGGTGCAGAGCCCACCTCACAGAATATGGCTCAGGAAACTCCGTGAATCCCCTTGGTCCAAACTCAGAGGAGCAAAGTACCCCGAACCCCTCTTCATTAAAAGAGGGTTGGTTGTTTGTTCTCCCCACCCCTTATTTGTGGTAGTCAGCTTACCAAAGAGAAGACAGATGCTTTGGTATCTTAAGTCTTCATCTGTGTGAATAAAAGAGCTCCCCTCCTCAATTTCCCAGCTTGCTACATTAAAAATATCTATTCCTGAGGTTGGCCTTACCCACCACAGCAGGGTCTTTGAAAGGAGGACTTGTTATCTGAACGTGGATACAGATGTCAGTAGACTGCCTTTTTCATCACTAAATCAGTAACGCTATGCTGCTTCCTAGATATATGGAATTAAGCAAATCATTCACTCTCTGGCAGCCTCGGCGTGATCCTCTATACCATAGGGTAACAGCAGGATCGAGCTCCTGCTTAGTTCTGAGGGCTGAAGTACCCCCAAGCGTGTCACGAGGGCCTGTCACACACAGAGCACTTGCAAACTGTGAGATCTCTTGAGGAAAGTGTGCCGTGAGCAGTGAGACTGTGCCACAGGATTACCACGGTTCCATGCTCATGACCTACTCTGAAATCTGGCAGAAGGGCTCTTTGTAAAGAGAGGCCATAATCTCTATGAAGTATGGTATAAAAAGCAATATTGTGGACTTCTGATTCTGGCCAAAGGAAAAGAGTTCCATTCTTTCCTGGGCCCTGTCTCTGGCAGCTAGAAAACACTGGGCACAGAAGCACAGAAAAATTCTGAGAGGTGTTAAGAAAACGCACTGCCAGGGAGTCCTGAGACTCCAGGAATAAGACTGCAGAGGAGTTTTGGGGTGATGTTGCCCCTACATAACATACAGGGCACTAGAAGCCTCTGGACACACAGACAAGATGGACACCAAACAAAGCCCGCTCCTCTTCAGAAGGCCAGGACAAGGGTGGTCTAACTGAATCCAAACCTTTGGGGCAATGTGAATTCAAACACCACTTGGTGAAGTCCACATCACCCTGCAGGTGGTTGCAGGAAGAAGAAGCTAAGAGCCAATTTTCTGCCCCACTCTGAAGAAGTAGGCGGCAGGGCTGATTTCTCAGCCCGCGGAGTCAGCAGGACCGAAGGGGAGCACGGTTCTCATTCCATCTCCAAAGAAAACAGACGCCATTTTGATCACCCGCCAGGAATGTGTGGTGGGTGTGACGCTCATCCCCCGCTTGGCAGAAAGAAGACTGGACTTGCCAGTGTGTGACAGCGCTATTCACAGTGCGTCACTCTTGTCTCTCCACCCTCACTTCCCTGGGGTCAGCGGGTCCATCAGGGAGCGGAGCTTCATCTCCACTCCCTGAAGCAGCAAAACGGTGTGAAGCCTCCCTCTGAATCCCTCCTGTTGGCCTCAGTGTGGTCCAGGAAACAAAGGGGTGGTGCGAGTTGGCGCCCCCTGCCCCAGAGAAAGGTGTTGGTAGGGTCGAAGACAAAGACACGTTTTCACCGCATCCAGAGTGAGACGAGGTGAGTCGCATCTCCCTTCTGGTACACCGGGGTAGGGAGTCTGACGGAAGGCTGCTGATAGCACACACATCCGTTTAGCAATAGGTTTTACCTCAACAGAGGCACCAACTGCTTTACAAAAGGAGCAGAGAAAAGATGAAGAGGAAGGAGGAGGAGGAGAGTGAGAAGTAAGAGGAAGAGGAAGATGAAGAGGATGAAGACAAAGACAAGAAGGAAAAATAAGAAAAAATAAAGGAGCAAGAAAGAAAGTTTAGAGAGAGGAAGGAAAAGGAAGAGGAAGAGAGGAAAAAAGGAAGAAAAACAGGAGGAAAAGAAGAGGAGGAAGAAGGGAGTAAGAAGAGGAGCAAAAGAAGTGGTTGAATTAAATCCAGAAAATCTTAATACAATCAAATTTTCTGGACACAGTTAAAATTACTCATTATAATAATAACCAAGAAAATTACAACTTGAATGGGGAGTGATAATCAATTTCAGTGGCAACATACATCAAATATTAGAATTATCTGACAAGAATAGTTAAAAGTCTATCATATTAATGTTATGCAAGGGTTATTTTTCCACATACAATTTCCCCCAGAGTCTCATGTGTTCAGATTTAGGTAGGACTTTCAGAAGGTGATTGGATCATGAATTCAACAACCTTATCAATATATGGATTGATGAGTCACCAGTTAACCGGGTCAGGAAGGTGGGGCCTCTCCGGGGACATACGTTTGAAGGGTATACTTCTTCTCAGGCTCTTTCCCTTTTCCCTGCTTCCTAGCGATCATAAGATGACCAGCTTTTTACAACATGCCCATCTGCCATCATGTTTGTGCGTTGGATCTAGCCAACCAAGGATTAAAACCTCTGAAACTGAACTAAAATAAACCTTTCTCCTTTAAGTTGCTTATGTCGCAGCAATAGAGAGCTGTACATACTTATGAACTTTACCGGAACAAATGTTAAAAATAGATAATTTCAACATTCTATAAAAATTAGTAGAAAATCAAAGAGTAATTATATAATTTTTAAAAACCAGGAACCAACAAAGCTAGTCAGACTCACTAACCTAACAGAGAAAATATGCTGAAGAAAAAGTTGAAAGATTCTCATGGCTGTCTATGCTAAAACCATAAAGAGCTAATAGTTCTATTATTGCAGTATCAGAACGAGAAGAGAGAGAGTCTGAGACTAAAAGATGTATTCAAATAAATTATAGCTGAGTATTTCTAAATTTGTTGAAGTAGATGTAAAATGTAAAGCTATAAAAGACAGAATAAAAAGGGACAAAAATTTTGAGAATTTATAATTAGGTTAAGAGTTCTTATACTAGATATCAGAAGGAAAATATGAACTATAGCTCATCAAATTTCAAAATTGTTCCTGAATACCATATTAAGAAGGTAGAAAGGTAAGCTATATGTTTGGAAAAAATATTTGAAAACCATATATCTGACAGAGGACAAAGGATGAGTACCAGCTATATATAAAGAACTATCCAAGTTTTACAGCCAAAATCAAATAACTCAATTAGAAAATAAGGGGAAAAAACAAATTTTACAAAAGAGAATATACAGGTGGCCAATAGGTGTATGTCTAATATTATTAGCCACTAGGGAATGGTAAATGAAAACCATAATCAGCTATAAAAACATATTGAATTACTATAATAATGAAGAGTGATCTCATCAAATACAGGTGACCATGCATAGAAATTGGATCACTTGTACAATACTGGTGGGAATGTGAAATGTTACATTTTTTTCAGTTTTTCTGGAAAGTGTAGCAGTTCCTTTCATTTATCATATAATACAGCAATTGCACTACTGAACATTTATCCCAGACAAATAAAAAGGTATATTTACCCTGAAATCTGTTCATGGATCTGCACAGAAGATTTATTTGTAATAGCAAAAGCTGGAACTAATTCAATATATTTCATAAGAGGAACAGTTAAATAAAGCTCTTATACCCATACCATGTGTTATTATGCATATCTCAAGGAGACTAGGCTGAGTAATAACCATGAAGATAAATAGTTATATACTACATGAGGTCATTTATAGACATGCTCAAAATGACACAATAATAGAGATGGAACACAGCTAGTGATTAAGAGGAATTAGAGAGTGGGGAGAAAGGGAAGTATCAGGATTACTAGAAGGATGGTAGGACAGATTTTGTGGTCAGTGTTCTGTACACTGACTGATGGCTGTCATCACAAGCATGTGCATGTGTGATACAACAGCATGGTGCTAATACACACACACATATGGACAATATTCACATGCACAGGCACACACAAGCAAGTCACCATATCAACGCTGACTGCCTGTGTGTGATATTGTACCATACTTATGGGAGATTTTACTAGTGGGACAAGAATTATTTTTTATAATTCAATGCAAATCTATCATTATCTCCAAATAATACAGTTTTAAAAAGCTGCGAAAGGAACAAAACCAAGTAAAAGCATTATCTTACATTTTGTCAATGCATTTCAAATCATCACATGTGTAACAGTGAATTCTAAGAAATGTAAGATAGTGATGTTTTCTTCTTAATGGAGAACAACAACTTTTTTCATAAACTAAAACTTGCAACTGAGGAATGGAGAAATTAAATGATTCATCTGAACCAGGGGGCTTATTAATGGGTTCATAAAAATTTACATCAACCCCAGGCTAAACTGTGCTTTCTACTCAAAGATACTTGTATTGTTAAAAGTTTGAAAGCAATGACAACACGCAATGCAATTAGTAGGTCTGTCCTCCTGCCAAGTTATGGGCAAGACTGGAGGACTGTCCATCCCGTCTTGTAAATCAGGTGTAGGCTGGGTGGCAGGAAATGAACGCAGGTCCTGCGAAGAAAACACTATTTCTGGAAACCAGGACAGAGAGCATGGATGCTGCTGGAAGGAGGGGAACTTAATCTCTGTAATCCATTCCGAATATGTAAGATACAGGGAAGGTTTTAGAGCACATCATTCGATAAAGAGAAATCTGAGCAACTTGCATAAGAAATTCAAGACATATGTAGAGAGGATATACAACACAAAAGTAAGATTTGCTTTTGATAATCAAGAGATCAGATTTTATTTCCAATACTTATTTACTTTTAAGTTTTCACGTGAACCTGGAGGAGACGAAAGACCAAATTTCAAAGCTGTCAGCAAGGTGAAATAGAAGAGCAAGTATGGACTGAACTGTCCAATACCTAAACCACCAGCTCCGTGTGGGCATTAAAAGGAAATACAATTAAAATTCATTTCTTCTATTGGACTAGAACAGTAGTGGCACACACATCGCAGCAGGCAGAGTCCTCTCTGTTGGCAGGAGAGCTAGATGTTTTAGCTGCCTTTCCTAAACTAAAATCTCAGTGTTCAGGTTTCATGACAGTGTTGGCAGTTGGTGATAAATAAGTGGGTTTGGGGTTGCATTTTGGACACTTGGTCTATGCCATCCCTAGATGAGCACACTTCTGGGGTTTGACAGCCACATATGGGTGGTGTATATTGGACTGGAGAAGGCGGAAGCCATTTCCACCACCCCGGTACAGTATTATACATCTCCAATCTAGATAATTTAGGAAAATACTACCAGGCCTGACACACACTGTAATTTAAAGACGGCATTTACAAATGATGCTTCCAAAGACTCACACCCACAGCCTCCCTGTTTTCATAGAGTAAAATCACAAAGTATCTTTCAACAATGTAACCGATCAGTTTACTGCAGTGAGTTTTCATTTAAATAAAATCCCTCAGTCTGGTAATATGGCCCATTGTTCCATCTAATTGAGGTAATCTATGCCTTAATTCTAATAATGTCTGCAGAGAGCAGACTATCAGCCAACTTTTAATTATTTCTATTGACAAATTCATTAACCATACTGTTGTTGATTAATCCTGTTGATTAAGTGAATGTGGAGCTTCTTACATCTCTCTCTACGTAACACATTAATAATGAAGACCAAATATACACCCTCAGGAAATCCCTACCCCAATCACACCCAGACAACAACCATCAGAGTCTGGATCCATGCATCTTCAATTTGGTCTATACTTCTCTGTTCTACACACAGCAACATTGAGGAATCTCGATTTTATTGAATCTCTTATTTTACACTTCATCTTTTGCAGAAAGTTAAAAGACACAGGGTTTTGTTTATTTGTGTGTTGAAGATGACTAGCAGCATTTTACAGCCCAAAAGAGGACTCATCAACCCTAGAGAAAGAATGGTTAAGTTAAAGTTTCAGTACCCCATGGTGGACAATTCTACCATTGCATATTGAAACAATGCTGAGAATAACTATAATAGTGTACTAAAGGGTAGAGCTCTGCTTAACTGAATTCTAATGACCATGATATTTGTTCTTCTTGTACAAAACTTTTTAAAGTGTCTGTGGAGAGAAGAACTTAGCGTCCCCATGCTGCTTTTACCACTGTTCAGCTGCTGTGTTTCACAACTGAATTTCTTGTGGACTCGTTCATTCTGGAGACAAAGAGGAGAACTTTATAGCATCTAGTCTAAAAGCAGGGGGCGGCACATTAATGACAGAGCAAGACCAAGATGTCAGAGAGGAAAGATTCTAGAGAAATATTGCAGGATTTAATTATTTCTACTGCTTCTCCCAATTTGAAAATGATCTTGCGTACATGACTTTAGTTTTCAACAAACACAAAGTAGTCGGGACTTTCCAGCAGGGAAGCTGGCAAAATAATAAGTGTCAGAACACAAGTTGGGACAGTGAAACATGAAATAGATTTGCTTCTCCCAGAAAACAAGGCCATTTAATAGGATTTAGTTAAGTCAAGTTTATTTGCCACATAGGGAAATTCAGGTCACAAATGGAAGAAATGTGACAAGCAGGCAAAAATAAAAACATAAAAGATTTTCCAAATAGAGTACCCTCCCTGGGATGTCAGTACTTCTTCTGATGCTCAGAGTCTTTAAAAACAAACCACCTCAGTCGAAAACTCCTACACTTGGGAGTTTTGATGCAGATTTTTTCCCCCTATAGTTATCTGTAACTAAAATGGAACCAATATGATTATTACTGGGAAGTTTTTAACATCATTTATTAGATTCTTCTCCAATCGGACAATAAAGAAAAATGGGCTGCTGAGAAGGTGGTGGTGGAGGATTGGGGGGGGGTGAGAGGAGAGGGGGGAGAGGGAAAAGGAAAGGGAGAGGGGAGCGGGAGGGGGAGGGGAAGGGAAGAGTGAGGAGAGGGGGAGGGGAGGAAGACCTCCAGGAGAGTCAGTGCTGATGGGCCAGGCAGAGGACTGGCGGTTGGCGTGATGGGACTCATTCTGGGAGAGGTAGAAATCAGAAGGCCTGGAACAGTGATGATGTCTGGGATAAAACCATCCTTTTCGGATAATTCTGTTAGCAGAAGTGCTTTTAAAGATCACCGAATAGTAGAAGCCTTCAGCTGTCCCTCTCTTGGCTATTCAGAGTCAAAATACGCACACAAAATATTAATTTTAGAGAACACATGGCATGTTCTATGATTCTTTCTTTTTTTGCTTAGTTTTAGTACTAGTGATTGAGCTTTGCCCTATGCAGTGAGCTACATTCTTAGACCATTTTTAGAATTTTAACTTAATTTTATTTTGAGTCAGGGCCTCATGAAGTTGCCAAGTTCCCCCAGACCGGCCTTGAACTTTCAGTCCTCCTGCCTCAGCCTACCAGAGTGCTAGGAATATAGTCATGTGCCACCATCCCCTGCTCTACCTTATGTAATTCTAATGTACCTTGCTTTTAATGCAATGCAGATAATTTTCTCCACCATATCAAGCAAGATGTTCACAGCAATCACATGAAATGGAGGGTTATTATTTTTCCTACTTAAAACTAATAAAATAAGGCTCTGAGAGATTATGGGTTGCTAGAATCCCCCAAACAGGGAAACAGAATAAAGACAAGGGAGATGAATTCTCGTTCTTAGTTTTTCTCATGCTCTGCACTGACTCCCACTTGATACAGCACAGGCTGCTGCCTACTGTAAGAGCCCTGCTCTACTCGGTGGATGCCTGACGCCTCCTCTAGAGCTCCTTGCCAGTATAAGTCTTGTAAAATCCCTGCCTCAAAATGCCCCAAGTATCCTTCACTACCCTAAAGGCTTACAACCGGCCCTACTGACTTAGACCTGTCATAGGACTCCACAGTAAGGAGAATCTCACACAGACGCAGGAGCGGGAGGTGAACAAGGAAAAATGTTGCTGTCCCCAACTAGAAGTCAAACTCATATCCCAAGTGTCTGATAGTGACTTGCTGACAAGGTTGAAGAATTCTAAGTGTATCTAGCAGCATCTTGGTTGGTCATCTGCACCATACAGAGCTCCATGGATGATCTCAAAACTATACACATCACCCATAATATTGCTTCGGTGGAGAAGAGAGTTTCAAGCTTCATGGGACTGTCTTCCAAAAGAATTCTAGCAAGAAGAGCCATTTGGCAGTCGGGTATCATCTGCCTCTCCAGGTCACTTTCTGTGATACAACTTGTGTTCTTAGGTCCAACTTCTGGGTGGTTTGCAATGACCACTGCTCCCCTGAGACTACAGCAGGCATAAGCAGTGAGGAGAAGGTGAGAGTTCTGGGGAAAGGTCCACACTACTACCACAAGGAAAGAGTGAGAAGGGGGCAGTAGAGATTGCTGGCCCATGCCGTGAACAGGTTACAGCCTCCTGCAGGGATCTCACAGCAGCTGCAGGCAGGAGAGATGGATGTCATTAAGAAGGCACAGACTGTTGTTGCCCACCAGAAATGGTAATCTGAAGTCAAATGCTTAACCTCTTAGAAGCTTTGGTTTTCCCGTCTCTCAACTTGAGACAATTTGTATTGCCCTGAATGTTTGTGAAGATCAAAGTAATTATGTAAATGTGAACAGAGCAGCGCTCCCTCTAGTAACAGGGAGCAAATAAGAGCATGCTTTTCCTCTGTCTCCTCCTTTGAGATATGCAGCATGACTTAGGAGAAAGATCAGAGGAAGTCGAAGGGGATTTGCATTCCACACTCGGCATGCACACCAACGACAGCAGGTGCACAGTCAGAGCTTCTGTCTTCTGTGCCTTCACCAAAGGTTTTGTTGGGAGTCAATGGATTAATGTATGTGTGAATATTAGTATTTGGTCAATAGGCATTATTAGTTCATTATTTCAGGTGTCCAATATGTGCCAAGCACTGTGCCAGGGGAATGAATTCTGGCAGAGGGAAAGAAGGCGATAGGGCTGCTATGGTAGACGAGATGATCAGAGATGAGATGTGCGGACAGACCTGAATGAAGATAAGGAGAGAGTTGTGGACATATCCAAGTGAAGAGGCATCCAGGAGAGGGAGAGAAGGGCGGCCGGAGCGAGAGCCGGGCAGCAGGGTCCACTTGGCCTGAGAGCAGGGCCTTCTGAGTCGGTCCTCGGAAGGTCTTAATGGCTCATGATAGAAAGCAGAGGCATGGGGTGGCCCTAGCCTGTGGATGCCCGTTCCCACAGGACTTTGTACAGATCTAAGTGCAGGGAAGCCCTTGGCACCCTTGACCGGCATAGTCTGTGCTCTAAAGAACCCACATGGAAGAAAGAGGGTGGTAGGCCCAGGGCAGAGGTAGGGCGAGTAGTGGGAGGTGCCGCTGGATGACGAAGCGGGTGGAGATGAGCTGCTGGGCCCAGGCGGCCGCAAGGCTGGGGCGCAGAGAGCTCTGATTCCACATGGGCTCTGCGGTTCCAGAGAGATGGGTATGCTGACGAAGGCTCGGCTGGGAGAGGGCAAGAAAGAGAAGCGGAGAAGGAGTCCCATGTTGTGGCTGCTCCTGTGAGGTGAGGCTAGGGGCCGGGCAGGATACGGTGGGAGCGACAGCTGTGAGAAAATCGGCCTCTGGTTGTTAACGGGACGAGTTCAATCCAGGGTTTTGACGTCTATGGGGTATCCAAGGCATGTCACTTCATGGAAAGGGCTCTTTTAACTAAAATTTTGCATCTTTTTTTTCTTTTTTATTGCTTCCTTAAGTATAAAAATTATGACTTCTTGAGGCTTAAAAACACAACTGGCACTCCCCCTAAATGTGAACTTGTGAACATTGTATCACTTTGCTCAGTTCATTTCAAAGAAACCTGAAGCCACACCTCCTCTTCTTTACAACCCCTCCTCCTTCTTCTCCATAGGCCCCAGTGAGCACCAAGACCACAGCGGGGAGGCTGGATGGCGCGCAGCACATTCTCCATGAAGGTCAGGCCCAGCCACCTCGAGGAGGTTGTAGTTACCATAGTTACAGTGATGCTCATCTTCCCCAAGCACTTTCTACCTCCTGCTATATAAATGTATCGCCATGGAACTAAAGAGTATAGATTAGTATGGTTTTTAAAAATGGCGACATTTTGTACCATAATTCTTTTGCCCTTTCTTTTCACTCAACCTTCTACGAAGAGGGCGTTTTGTTTTCATTTTTTGTTTTATCAAATGGGTCAGACACAATTTAGGAAAGAAAGAGTAACGGAAGGCAGAAACAAAAACTCTGCCAAGACAGCAACTGGAGAGCGCCGTGGAAATCCTGATGTACCTGCTCTCTGGTCACGTTTTCTCCCTCTTTTCTGTCTCTTTCATTCTTCCTTAGCTAAACAGAGGAGAAAGGACGTGATTCGATGTTGTGACAGTGTTAAACACCAGCCACACACGCGCTTGGGCCAGGAAGGTACTTACAGACCTGTGATCCCACAGTCCCCAACTCATTCCTCTGCCTGGTCCCACTCGCCTGACAGAGAGCCAGGAAGCCATGACCTGGGTAAGATAACTGCATTCCAGAACTGATGAGCACATTCTCTTGTGCAGGGAAAGTAAAAGTGAATATACGAGCCCTACTTCCTGGTCACTGTTATTTTTCTTGCTCTCTCATAGTCCGGTTATCTGTTTTATTTTTATTTCAGAGTCTTCACAGAATAGGCAGTGTTTGGATTTAAGCTCCAAAGAGTTGAGGGTAGACAGAGGGCACATTCCACTTAAGAATCCAGGCATAAATTTCAAAGTGGCGATTTGATCAATGTCATTGTGAGGCTTCCACTGGAAGACGGGACTGGTTTTCAAGACCGTGACGCCCCATAGGGAGAGAGTGGGACATGTCTGGGCCAGTGGGCTCAAAGTGGCCCTGACTGGGGTCGTGCTGGTCCTCTCCAGAGAACAGTTTCCACAGTGCAGGCTCTGACGCTCCTGCAAAGTTTACTTCCTGGTTGTTTCTCCCCTTGGGCAGGCTTGCGAGGACCGGAGGAGGCCTGGACAGTAGAGACCCCTGGAAGGTGAGCAAAATGCTTCAGGCCAGATCTTCTGGACACCATGAGGAGGAGGAGCAGCCTGAAGCCCGGGTCAGGACACACCCTGGAGCAGGAATGAGCCTGTGCTTTCCACACGTCAGCCGATCCAAATCAGCATCACGCTGAAGCTGGTGAACACAGAAAGGACACTTGGGCCCCTGAGTGTGGGAGCTCAGTTTGTCCCTTTCTCAGAGCCCAGCAGCCTCTTTGCTGTCTCGTTCTGCCCTGGTTGGCTCTGGCCTTCTCTCCGCTTTGCCGAGGTTCTGAGCTCACAGCGGCAGGTGCCTGATTCCGGAGGGATTTGTCCGGCATGGAGTATCTTGGAGCCAGGCAGCACCTTCCGCCCACACATTCCACCACCTCTGATCCTTTGCCATTTGCGCTTATGGCTTTTCATTTGACCCACACACTGAGTTCGCTCCGATTTTGTGTGTCTCTTTCCTACACTATACTTTCTTTCCTCGCACCTCCTTTTCACTGTGGCCTAACCCCATTGAGCTTCATTTGTTTGTTTGAGAAGTGATTCCTTTAAAAGAAAAAAAAAAAAAAAACAACTACACATAACACGGAGATTTCAAACTCCAAGTGCCAAAGCAAAATTAAATGAGGAACGTGTAGCAGGACTGGGAGTGAAGGAAGGCAAACTTGTGACACACTTTCCCAAGCCTGAAAGATATTTATTTCCTGGGCCAAGTTTTCTGTTACCCACTACTCCTCTCGTTTTGTGTGCGAAGGGATAGGCAAAAGCCCTTTCCTGCTCAGCACTTACTTAATACCTAAACGAAGTGCGCTGTCTTTCTCTAGTAATGCACTTGTTGCTAACAGTGGAAATACAGAGACCCAAGAGGCCAGACTTTGTGGAAATCTGTGACCTATTCTGATGAAGACTGATGCCTTGTGGGTGACTCAGAAATCACCCCAAGTCACAATCCCCATACGCTGTTTGAAGGGAAATTCTTTGTCTTGAGCTATGCACATTCTGGAAACCATCTCTCAAGGCTGCAGCAAGCCTGGCCTATGGCTGTGAGATGCAGAAATCTAACTTCTTGAGCCGCCGCTTGCAAAATGTTTACAGTGAACTCAAATACCTTTCACAGATTACCCTCCTTCTCCATCTGATTTCTCCACCAGCTGTTCTCAGCCTGATTCATTGTGCAGATTTCTGCCTCGTGTTTTGGATATTCCCTAGTTACCTACCATAACGCTAGAACTTACAGGTGTACAGTTTGCTTCTAATGCTTCTCCGGACACTCCCACGGAAAAGAATCATAAAATACAATCGTACGTGTAATTTTCCTGACTACTAAATACTTTGCCCTAAACTTGAAGATAGTGTATCAGTTAAAGGATGCCAGGAATTACTTCACCTCATATATATGTACCTGTTATAGATTATCTTCATTTTCAAATTAATTTCAAAGCCAGCTGTTATTTCAGTAAAAAAGTAGTCTTTGATGGTGTGTTTTAGTGACTGCCATTTCAGACTTACAGACAATTGGCTGTGCAGTCTGAGAATTTAGAAATACAGTGCTTGCTTCCTCATTATTGTTTTATAATTTTCAGTTTAAGACTCCTTCATAATTACATTGCTCGTAGGTACTTAATAAAATGAACTTTGGGGAAAAAATATATATAAAATTTCTGAAACTGGTACGCAATTTACCTTTTTAAAAATACTTAAATGTTCAGATATCTTTGCAGAAATACTGAAATTTAAAATCAAGTGTGTAGGCCATGGGGCTTTTAGAAATTGTAGCTGGGAATGCAAATCTCAACTCAAGGGAGGATTCCTTTTCCTGGAAAGTAATCTCTTTGGGCCCTTAGATGCCTGGGCAGCCTGAATCGCCTGCCAGGCTAACTAGGGAGCAGTGTGAGGTGTGACCATCAGAGACAGGAGCCAGCACCTCCTTCTTGGTGAGCACAGAGCAGAGCGTACCCTCCCATTTTTCTGAATTTTTGAAGAATTCAGATTTCTCTCTTCCTGTTTTTTATAGAATTGATGCAATGAATATTTGCAAACAATGAAAAGAACAAATTTTCCAGCCTTTGCCAAGTACTTCAAATCAAGTTCCCACAGAGAATTTGTAACCTTAAAATGTTTTTCACCCAAGCCAGTGACGGATACAAATAAAAAGTACACAGAGTCACACACTCTTCTAAGGAATGCTAGAAACAAGGCAGCCAGATTTCCAACAGAGCAGGACCTCACTTGTACTTTTGAGGGCTCTTGTGATTATCGCTTTCAGCTGGATGAAAGTGCCACCATGCATCATGAACAATGACATATGTCCACTAAACATTTCTTTTCCTTCTGGGCACACAAAGGCTACATTTCCCAGTTTCTTTTTGAATTGTTTTTGCGCCATGAACATGAATTCTATTTAATGGATTGCAAGCAAGAATTATGTTTGCTACTTCCAGGTTGGCCCTGACATTCCCACCTCATGGACAACCTTTGGCACCTCTCCTCCTCTTAGAAGCTCCGGGACGACGCAGCGAAGATAACCGCACTACAGGATAGAAAGAGCGTGGGTAGCATGTGATGCTCCTCCCCCATCATGCCACTGGACTTGCCAGGGTACAAAGTCTCGAATGCTTGTCCCCTCCAAATTGAATTGCCATCATGATATAGTGGGAAGGGAAAGAGTTGAGAACACGATGTCTCTGTCTCTGTCTCTGTCTCTGTCTCTGTCTCTGTCTCTGTCTCTGTCTCACCTTTGTACACCCTTTTTTACTTTTGATATGTTCAGTGCATCTCTCAGCAGACAGTTTGGACTGTAAGATACTCAGTCAGCTTCACTGCTATGGGGAAACTTGCCTTGGGGAATTTTTCCTCAGCAATAAACACAGAGTGAGTCTCAGAGTATAGCTAGATACTTGTAAGCCTGAGTGAGAAAGAGGGAGAAGAAATTTTCCATCCACTGATCACTGTTTTTGCCCCTCTTGTTTCCATATCCTCTACATCATCCCATTAATCCAACCACCACCCAATGACAACCACTGCAATGCGGATTCCTTCGAGGAAGGGACCAGGGGATATTCATTTTTAACCCCCATACTAGGACCTCTCAAAAAGGCATTTTATGGGACTAGGATGGCTGCCTTCTCTTCTATTACAACATTCTTATTTGAACACCAATCCTGAGACTTAAGGGAAATGAAAGTTTAAATATAAAGTGCCACATTTTACATCATCTTCAAATAGTCTCTTTCTGTCTTTTAATAAAAGGAGAAGGAAACAGGAGCAATAGGGAGATAAAAAAAAGGAGTAGGAAGACAGGAAAGGAAGTAAAGGAAAGCTTGTAGGGGGTCCACTTTCTTCTCAAATATGGGAACAGGGCCCTCACAGTTACAGAGTCTCCCAGCCCGTGCTGATAGTCAGCAGTGTACTGCAGCTCACTGTAGGAAGTGGAAAACGAGAGGACTAGAAACTGCATTAGCTGTGTACACATGTAAAACTACAATTTCCACCTTCATTCTCCAGTGTTAGTTTTTGAAATCCCCATAGTAGGAAATCCACTTGAAATATGTTTGCCTTTGGATCTATTTTTAAATTAAAAATATCTCAGTGCTTCTGGTATATGTATGTACTAGAGAGATGTTAAGAGAGAAGCCTGGGGCCAATTTATCAGTGACAGAACCCTATGCCAGAAGAGAAACTGGAATGGCTTTTTAACAAAGGTTCTATTTTTAAGAACTAATTGACTTATCCACTGGGATTATTTCTGGTATTAAGATTTTTGAAGGGGCTGTTCCAAGAAATACAGACAGGATGTATGGTAAAAATCATTACTGAGATGATACAATAGCAGCCAATATTTATTAATGCAAAATAGGAAGCTGTAGAGTATCTGGGGGCCTTGCTTCGCTACAGAGGTGAGTTATGAGAGACCTCACAACCTAGGTCTACTTTTGGCTTTTTACTCAACATAAAAGAAATAAACATGACCCCAAGGGCTCTCTAAACATCCAAGACGACATGGGCGGTCCCTTGAGAATGCTTGGTCAAACTTCTGTCTATTGATCATTCACTTTCTCTCAATTTTCCACCTTCCTCTTTTCCTATTCCCAGTAGGTTTCTTTTTCTGGCAGCCCATTCCCATAGTATTTCTCCATTCTTTTAAGCATCCTACTCTCATGGCAGTCTTCCTCTGTATCTCTCTCCTAGTTTCCCCACGGATCCAGCACTACTGATTTGTTCAGAGAAGCCAGTTCCCTTCTAGCTGTAAATACGGATAAAGTGACTGAATGAGTTCAGCAAAATTCCTGTAGCTCCTTAGGCACCTCATTGTATTTGTCTCCCACCCCACTCACACATACACACGTGCGCACATGCGCACACACACACACACACACCAGCACCATTAGTCTCTCTGTCTGCCCTATCATTACATATGCAAGCTGAAGAGCTTCTACTTGATGATTGTTCTCACTTAGAGGCATATGTTCTGTTGGCTGTGATACTGTATCCCCTTCTTTCCCACGGACTTACCCATATGGCACATCTCCATTGGCTCGCCCCCATTACTACAATCCATTGAAATACACTCTCCACTACTGAAACTATACTCTCAGGAAAAAACATTTCCCCCTTCCCCGTGTCCATGATACTAATGGTGATGCTTTAGAAGTCAGACACACCTTCTAGGGGCAGTACCCTTTTGAGGGAGGCAGTCCATGAGGGTCTTGAGGATGAGGCAGTCATATTACTTGGGGCAGAGCAATACAGGTGAGCCAAGCACTGTCAGTTTAAGCGCTGAAACTCTCACATTATTAGAAATATGGAGATAAACTAGACCAATTAGATTCTCTCCCTGAAGGCCTGGTCCAGCAGCAAGCACACAGCGGTGGAGCTAAAGCTTACAGCATCCTGTAGGAGGACAGAGTCAGGCTAGGTGTGGGTTTCACAGAGAGAAATCAGGGTGAACCTCCTGTTGAGGGTCCAGCATGCTATCTTCATCACAAGTGTGATGTAACCTGAATAAATTTCCAGTTTTTGTCCTGTATCCCACTCTTTTGTAAAGCCTGGCATTTTGGTGGATCCTATTTTCTCAAAACATGGCTGAATGAACAGAATTTGTATCTCCCTCATTTTCTGAGTGCATGCTTACAATCAAGCCATTTGGTTTCTTGATCAAGAAAATTTCAATGAATATGCTCTTTGCTAGCAAAAAAAAAAAAGTCCTTCTAAGTAATAGAAGCACACAGCAAGTTTGATCAGACTTCTGTGATATTCAATGTGCTGATCACTACCTCCCGAAAGTTCTCTCTTTCCTGGCTGATACTCTCTTTGCTTTTCCACATGTGGCCATTTCTTCCTACCTGCCCCACCAGCTCTAGTCCTGCATCTCAACCCTTAAAAATATATACTTCTCAGCCATTCAAGATTGCCTTTTCTCAAATATATAAAATCTCTCTCAAATATATAAAGTCTCTCTCAAATGTATGCATACTCATGCTTTCAACAATCATTTAAAGTCAGATGACATGTGTTTGCTGGATACTTTATTATTTTTAGATGTATCACAAGGTTATCAAAACCAAAGGAATCATTTTTGGCATAAGCACAGTGGTACCTCAGTTCACAAACTTAATTTGTTTCACCGTTGTGGAAAAGATGACCACATTTGTATTTGTGGGGGAAATATGGCTATGGTCACGTTCTGCTCAGGGTAGAGTTTGCAAACATAAACAAAATTTTGACAAATGCTTTTGTCTGTGCTTGAAATTGTTCAGAAACAAAAGCGTTCATGAACCAAGGTACCACTGCATAAAATGCTTTTGTTTCATATTCCTTAAGATCACCACATATTATAATTCTTTTGCATCACTCCAGCTAGTAACCTGATTATAACTTTAGTCCTTCTATGTTATGTTTTAGTTTCTTTCTAATATCTCTCCCACTTCACTCTTCCATCGCTGTCCTATTCAGATTCTTCTCTCTCTCTCTTCCCAGTGAGTAAGGACTCCTCCTCGGTGTTCCCGTGGTACCTGCTGTAAACCTCTCTCATAATCAATGCACTGTTCTAAGAATGTTGATTTTTCATGTCTCCTCCTAGACTATATGAGGCAAGATCAAATAATACAGCGAATACACACATGCACACATATACGCTTATTTTATCGTTAAGGACACATTGCCACGAATCTCCCTGCAATGCCCCCTTGCTTCAGATATGATCATCCCACTGTTCTCGCTTTCTAAAGCCACTCTGCATTCTGGGAATCCTTCTGTGGCACTGTCTTTATTTGTGCCATCTTGACTGCCTTGATGTTCTGAATTAATTCAAAATGTTTACTTTTTTTTTTTTTTTTTGCATTAGTGGGGATAGAACTCTGGCCCTTCTTCTTCCCAGGTAGGTGCGGTGCCACTTGAGCTAAATCCCCCCCAGCTCAAAATGTTTACCTTTTATGGTCACTTTGACTTTGAGCAGGAGTCACCCAATGCCCGTTCCAGTGAATAACATAGATGGCAACATGGCATAATGTTTTCATGAGCCTGTTTAGCCACTGGCTGCATTTGGTGGCACCATTCTTCATTAGTGCAATCACATCTCATACAGACACTCATGAGAGAAGACATCCAGAACTGCTTCAGAAAGCAGCCAAAGGCGGAAGTGTGTTCAGAGCAAGGAGGAGTGTCTTAAGGGGGATTTGTGCCAGTGAGGCTGTTACTGTGAAACATTTTTTTAAAATTTCAACACTCACTGTATATTTCGATCATCTCTTTTAAGTTCTTTGTAGGTAAAGAACCAGTTTTAGCCACATCTGTGATTTATTGCCTGACAAAATGCTGGATACTTATGAGCACATATTAATAAGGCTTTTTTGCTGAAAAAATAAGAAAGCAAAGTCAGATTTGTCCAGTTTCTTCATAGAAGTAAAGAATTTTTAGTTTCCTAATTATAACAAAATAAAAGAAGAATGGGAAATATAATTTTGAACACAGGGGTGTTGGTTTTTAATCACTAAATCACTCCTCTCAGAACATAGGAGGCAAACACTTCCCCTGAACCCCACTCCTGGACCTTCTTAATAATACCTTCATGCAACTCTTATTTCACTTCTCCTCCTGATTCAGGGCCTGGGTTTAAGGTGAACGGCTACCACAGACACTGGAGAGTCTAATGATCTTACTCACTAAGATTCTGTTCATTTCCTGCTTAAGGAAGATCTTCAGTTTTGCACACAGTGGGCTTGTTAAAAAATGACCTTGGTGAATTCTTTAGCCTTAAACCTTGACCTGCTCGGGGCCAGAGATTTAGCTCAGTGGTTCTGGTGTCTGCCTAGCAAGCGCAAGCTCCCTGGTTTGATTCCATTAACCACATACAACAATAACAGGCATGGTGACTCACCCCACAGGCAATCAGTACCATGAACCACAGTGCCAGGTGTGGTAGCTCATGCCTGTAATCCCAGCACTTGGGAGGCAGAGGCAGGAAGATTGCTGAGTTCAAGGCTTGCCTGGCCTACATAGTGAGCTTAGGGCCAGCCTGAACTACAAAGTGAGACCCTGTCTTTATATACATATATATATATCATACATACTATATATATTATATATATCATATATATTATATATTGTATATATTATATATATCATATATATTATATATGATATATTATATATATATATATATATAAAAGCTTCTGTACTCATATAGACTATTTTTTCAAAAGGAAAGGAAAGATTTGTGGTGACAATTGAACTAAGTTCCAGTGTGATGCCTTTACCTAAATTAATTCTAGGTTCTGTTGATGACAGAAATCTGGCTACCTTTTGGCATGTGTATGCAGGTTCATGTGTGAGAGAAAAGAATATACAAGTATAAACACACAAAATGTTGCACGCATATAGGACATAGTGTTACTATTGCTCATTTTGATTTGCCCATGGTAATAAAAAAATTGGGGTTAATGGTAAAAAAGTAATAGATATAGGTAAATTATAATAGTGGAAGGAAAATTATAAGTGAAAAATAATATGAACTGAAAATTATTTAATAATCCTAACAGTCATTACTCAGCATCTCATAAGAATTATTTTATAGGGGCCAGAGATTTAGCCCAATGATTCTAGTGCCCGCCTAGCAAGTGCAAGGTCTCTGGTTCAATACCGGTAACCACACACAATACCAGGCATGATGATTCATACCCACTGGCAATCAGTACCACATACCACAAATGCCAGGCTTGGTGGCTCAAGCCTGTCATCCCAGCACTCAGGAGGCAGAGGCAGGAGGATTGCTGAGTTTGAGGCTGGCCTGGGCTACATCATGAGCTCAGGGATGCTGTCTCCAAAACAAACAAACAAACAAAGAATTATTTTATAGAATTGTCCTAAAACATTTGTCTGTGGGTGAAAACTTGGAGCATCTGACACAGTGAGGTCACCTGTGCAAACCAAAGAATTGAGATTTAAAGTCACATGTTCACCTGCAGACTCCATGTTTTCACAGTAATAACACTGCATACTGCCTGCCAACTGTGTCTCATCAAGTCCAACTTGCTAAGTTTCCATCTATAAGAAAACTGAGGCCCAAAGACGTGAAGGAGCTTAGCCAAGGTCCAACGGTTGGTTAGAAACAGACTGGTAAAGGTGTGAATTACCTGTGGGCATGTCACCTTGCTGCAGGAATATATGACTACCAGAGACACATACTACAAGAACGGCAGGTCTGGGAGGCAGACAAGATAAAGTCATATGATTTCCTCCTCTGCCTGACATTGGAAATGGCCAGCACTCTGTTTCTTATAAACTCCTCCAGAGACAATTACACTCACGAGAAGGAAAACAATCTGTTTGAATGACACACACAAGAGGTATTTTTGCATAAAAGCAGGGAATTGAGCCACTTACAGCCTCTTAAAGATCAAAAGGCCTTTAGAAGAATGTTCCTCCCTACCACCAGCTTCTTCTCCCAACCCACAGCTGACTGACTTCCTTATTAGGCTTGGACAATGGAAGGGCAAAGAATTTAAATCAACTGGTTTTTTTGTGTGTGTGTGTGTGTGTGTGAAACTGCAGAAGAGTAAGGCTTGGGGAATGGAAGCAATGTCTCCAGGGAACACAGCTGGACAGAGACCAGTTGGGCAGTGAGAGAGGAGAGTCCAAGCATAGGATGCCTCTTTGCAAATAATGCGGACTTGGCTGAAAATACTGCTGCAGTTCTAGGTGTGTCTAGGTTTCTGCAGCTGGATGTCTGACGTTCTCCATCTCTGGGTGAGGCCAGGAGCCATTCTCACAAGCGAAGTCCTTCCAATTCCCCTGGACATTTAGCAGTTCCCCTATCTCTGATCTACTGCAAGATCCAGGATTGTCTTCACCTCCTCTTGGTTTCCCTTACTCCAGTCAGGGTAAAGGCCTAGAACAGGTCCAGTGTCACCAGATGGTCCATCCACAAAACTATCCCACATTAGCCTCCTCACAATTCCGAGCTTCTACCTGCTCTCTCAGCTTATTCGTGCGGAGACTCTGTCAAAAGCCACAGCTCTTTCCTACACCTCAGCTGGGTGACATGAGCTTTTGTGCATGGCCTTACCCTTGCGTAGTCTGCTTGATTCTGCTGAGAAGCTAAGGACCTCGTTTTCTCGAGATCTCACCTGTCTCGGAACTCTGCCTTCCACGGATCTCCCCGACTCCTCCATCTGCATTCGTTGAAGATCTGTCACGTGAGATCTTACTTCATTTCTAATTCTGTAACATCAGGCATTGAACAATATTATTGTTCTTTGAAAAAATGCAGACAGGCAAGCAAAGGGGGGAAAAGCTGATAAGGAGCTAACAATGATGGCAGATGAAAAAGGAAGGCTCACTAAACAGTCCCCACCAAAGAAGTTTCTTCCAATAGTCACAGGGACATGAACAAAATAGAGCAGATTTCTAATGTGTTGGTCTAAAGGTTAAACACCTGCAAGTCCTGACCATGAGTTTTGTGAGACCTTGAAATGGGCTATTCAGGACCACCAGAAAATCTTTAAGAACCAAGCTCCGTTAATACTGTAGGATCCAGATATCCCCCTTCTTCAAAGCAGAAATCTAGCCCAAAATATCCAGCCCTAAGTGCTTATAAATTTGAAATTTACTTAAGCTTTCAGTTTCATCTTACAGAAAGAGGGTCTCATTAAACTTAAGGGTTTCTGTTTGGATGTTTAATATTCGAGCATGGAAGTGTATGTAGCCATCACTTCTTTCCAAGAGCCACATACACCACATCAAGGAGACTTTTCTTCTCACTGCTCTTTCACATAGACAGATAATAACAATAATTTAGACCATCTCCGAGCAACATCATACTATATGCTGCTGAAAAGTTTGATATTACACCTGGAACCATTTAATATGCCCAATAGCAAAGCACTACAATTCTTATATTAAAAAGTACCCCAAAGGAATAAGGGCTCTTTTTTCAAGAGGACATAAAACAAATGACAACTACCATTAAATCAACTACATAAAAGAAATATTGATTCCTGACCAGAGAAAGCATAAACAGTTCCCAGGGTCAGATTTACATCTGAATGATACCAAAGTGTTCCTCCCCAAATGGTTTATAGGAACTCTGAACTTTGGGAGAAGTGTGTAGACACAGGGCAATCTCCATGCCTTTGCTACATACTTATGGAGACCACTGCTCGCACTGTCCGTGCCTCCCCACAGGAAAGCAAGTCTTCTTGACAGCAGGGGACAGCAGCTTGGGTTGAAGTGTAGAATGCCAGCCATGCTTTGGCTTTCATACAGTGCACCAGCAAATGACTTGTTTTCTAACCAGACCCAAGGAATAAAATTTTCATGTCTGCTTTGATGAATGAGTTATTCAGAAGCAGTGAGTTCATCTCTTTTGGCATCCAGAAATTGGTAAAGAGGCACATAAATAGTAAACAATGCTTTTTGGCCTCAGGCCCCAGCCCAAACAGTATGTGACATGCAGCCAGATAGATTCTACCCTGGACACACCCATGGGTCCCACTGTCGCCAACGAAAATTGCCTGAAATTTTCTTGAAGGAGGCAGAATATTCCCAAAGTGGGGGCTATCCAAAGGATAAGTGTATAGTTCAGGCTCAGAATTCAGGTTAACGAGTTTGACAATATTTTTCCTCCTAGAAGTGTATTAGCTAGCACACCTCAGGGAGGTAGGAGAAACTGACCCAAGAGGCAGTGAATTTTAAAACTATCCTATTATCTGAAGGCATACTGTAAAAAGACAGAATCCTTTTCTCCTTCTGAAGTGTGCTTTCGTGTAGACATATTGAAGCCAATCACAAATAAAAGTGAAAACAGACCCAGAAGTACAGCAAACAATGGAAAACAAATGGAACCTGGAGTTCAGATGAAACCAGACTGGTTTTGCATACCCAGTATTCTGCTCTTTTTTGTGTCCCCCTCCAAATGTTTTCTTAACCTTTCTAGCATTATTAGTGGAGTTAAATTATTCCACATGGGTGTGGAATCAGTGCCCTGGTGCCAACATTTGTTTTCTGCACTCAAGCTGGGACAAACGCTGTGGACTTCTGGAACAAGGAGGCCACTCTTCTGTTATGGCCGTTTAGGACTGAGCGTTTGCCTTTGGGGAGTCAGATGTCACTCAGAACATATAAATGACAAGGACTTTGAGCTCTCCAGGACCTTCTCCTGCCTCCTAACAGGTGCTTTCACTTATGATATTCAGTCTTTGAATCACCTACATCATCAATTACACTGAAAGGCTGTTTTTGTCTAAGAAACATAGGCCTGTATATATATATATTTTTTTTCCTTCTTTTTTTGAGACAGGGCCTTGCTTTGTAGTTCAGGCTGGCCCTGAGCTCACTATGTAGCCCAGGCAAGCCTCAGGCAATCCTCCTGCCTCTGCCTCCCAAATGCTGAGTGCTGGGATTATAGGCCTGAGCCACCACGCCCAGCACTGTGGTATGTGATACTGATTGCTGATGCGAGTGAGTCACCATGCCCAGTATTGTTGTACATGGTTACTGGGGATTGAACCAGGGACTTGCATTTGCTAGGCAGGAGCCGTAAACACTGAGCTAAATCTCCGGCCTAGGTCTGTAATATTCTTAAGAAAAGAAAGGTGAGCGATCCCACAGTTTCCACTCAAATATATAGAAATACTTGCAGAGAGAGGTGTGACATCCACAAATTCCTCTTCGTAATGTTCACATTGTCTAAGGAATATTTATTAGGAATCTATCAGATGCTAGAGCATCTGATACATGCTAGAGCAATAGGAACACTTAAAAAGTACCAAATATTGGGCCAGAGATTTAGCTCAGTGGTTCTGGCACCTGCCTCGCAAGCGCAAGGTCCTGAGTTCCATCCCGGTAACCACATATAATGCTGGGCATGGTGACTCACGCCCACCAGCCATCAATACCACATACACAGTGCCAGGCATGGTGGCTCACACCTGTAATCCCAGCACTCAGGAGGCAGAAACAGGAGGATTACTGAGTTTGAGGCTTGCCTGGGCTACACAATGAGCTCAGGGCCAGCCTGAACTACAAACCCTGTCTCAAAAAAAAAAAAAAAAAAAGTACCAAATATCTTCCTTCTTGGAATTTGTCTTGTTCTTAGAGAAGAGGAAGTAAATAAGTACTATTAATATTTCATTGGTCAACTAAATAGTAGTTTAAGATTTTTATTGTGGGCCAGAGATTTAGCTCAGTGGTGCTAGCGCCTGCCTCACAAGTGCAAGGTCCTGAGTTCGATTCCGGTAACCACATACAATGTTGGGCGTGGTGACTCACGCCCACCAGCAATCAATACCACATACCACAGTGCCGGGTGTGGTGGCTCACGCCTGTAATCCCAGCACTCGGGAGGTAGAGACAGGAGGATTGCTGAGTTCAAGGCTTGCCTGGACTACATAGTGAGCTCAGGGCCAGCCTGAACTACAAAAAAAGCAAGACCTTGTCTCAAAAAAAAAAAAAAAAAAAAAAGATTTTTATTGTAAGAATTTCTTCTCTTAGCCTGATGTTTTATCTATGTACAAAAAAGTGTACCATGTTGCCAAGATGAGTGCATCCTTTTGGAAGTCTCGAAGAGATCCATACAGTTTCTCTTCTGGAACAGTCGTGAATTTTGTATGATTTCCATCGGCACGAGGAAAGTGCCACTCATCTCAGAACTCCCATGTTCCAGGTAGTCACTAGACTCCAGTGGCCTGCTTTTCATGTGAAAAGTAATTAGACTTGGAAGTTGGATCTTTCTAGATGGCTACATAGAACAGTAATATGAACCACTCCTTCCTGCTCTCCCAAAACTAAATTTAATCATTGTGCTACTCCTCTCCTGATAAGACTGTAACAACATGCTTTACATTCTTAAGTAAAACTAGAATCTGAACTCCACACCTGAGCTAGAGATGGTCTTCGATTTACTATATGGTTTCTTTAGAATCATTCTTTGATTTATTTAAATTACCCAAAGAATTCATCAGTCTTACATGATCATATTAGATGATTAATATTAAAATTATAATGATTAACACTGCAGAAAGGAATAATGGTTATATTGATAATGTTAATGCTCTACATGTATTACGTTCAAAGTGGATTCTTATATCCTTTGTGAAGATGGAATAAGATATTGTATTATGAGGGAAAGGGAAAGCATTCCTTAACGTTTAAATGAATGTGGATCTTTCTGAGGTCCCCAGCAGCTAAAAGTACAGATTTTAGAGTCATAAAAATTGTCTTGTTCTGTAACCAACTCATAGCTTTAGGCATAATTGAGCTTTTATAAGATCAAACTGTCCATCAATAAAACAGTAGGAAAGGCAGACTGTAATTATAACATGGGACAATGTCTCTAAAGGTCCCAGAGAAAGACTTCTATTTTTGACTGTAAGAATTCTATATTTATTATTTGTTCTAAGTTTTGTATTTTGTTGTTACATATAGGAGAATCTTGCTCAGTCTTGACTGAGAACAACAAAGAGAAAGAAGCAAAATTAAATACTGTAAAAGAAAACTTTCATCTTTTAAATAATATTGTAGCTGAAAATAAAAACTGATATTCTTATTTGATTCTGTTATCAACTATCTTGAATACATGATTTTTATTTATCTAGTTTTTAGGGTTTTGTTTTGTTTTTAGGTTTTGAGACAGGGTCTCACTTTGTAACTTAGGCTGGCCCTGCACTCACTAGGTAGCCCCAGCTATCCTCAAACTCACAGCAATCCTCCTGTCTCTGCCTCCCAAGTGCTGGGATTCAGGCGTGAAGCACCATGGCTGGCACTGTGATATATGGTACTAGGAATTGAACTCAGGATCTTGCCTTTGTCAGGCAGACACCGGGCTAAATCCCCAGCCCGAATATATAATTTTAAAAAGTAATATAAACAATCTCTAAATTTCCTATAATTGGGGAATCAAAGGAATTTTATGTAAACCAATGGCTGTAATACTTAAATTTCACTAAAATTTCTGCTTATAGCTACTGATAAGAAACAGAACCAAAATGTACATAAAATCTGATCATTAATAGATTTTCTGAGAAAAACAAGCTCACCTATAAAGGAAAGAGTAAGGCTGGTATTTAAAATTCAGCACTGAAAGAGCGCTATGTTGGCTCTTCAGTTTTGTGACTTCTGCCAGGGAACTACGAAGAGAAAGAATTAGTCAAGGACAGAAGAATGCTCAAGGGTCTCAGAGCTGGTAACTGATGAGAGGCAGCTTCTGTCAATCAGCACTGGGCAGAAATCAGGCTGTCCTCTTCTCCATGGAACCTTCTGAAGGAAGCTCACTGCTTGCTACTTCGATCTCCAGGACTCACTGGGGAAGGTGTTTATAAGGCTTTAAAGACGACGAAGTGGAAATGGTAAGGATTTTATAGGCTTCGCAGAAAACCTGGTCCTTAATGAAGGCCAAGGAGAATCAGAAGAGACAGTAAATGCAGACCTAGCCACAGAAAGAGGCTTTGGGGGTTTTAAAATGTGATTGTGGTGATGATGGAATTGGCCAGTTAGAAAGGAGACATTCTGAAAGTGACTCTGTGCATGTGTGTGCATGTATGCATGTGTGCACACGTGTGTGTGTGTGTGTGTATTTGTGCTGAGGAAATTTCCATCAGGGAACAGAGAAAAAAACAGCCTTCATCTCCACTCTCTGCAATCCTGCTTCTCATAGCATATCTTCAAGGCATTTGTCTGGTCTCGTTTGAAATGACTAAGTGACGGGGCTTCCAACAAGTTCCCAGTGAGACTATCCCACAGTCTACAGAAATTCACTGTTTCCTCTTATTTAGACTAATTTATTCCACCATAACTCACTGTTCCTTTTCCAACTTTTGTTTTCTTTTCACTCTGAATGATTGGGTTTTCTAAGGCCACGCTTTACACATTCTAGAAGGATGTGAGTATAAACGTACTGCTTTTCTTGTTCAAAGGAGACATGATAACTGATTTGGGGTCAACTGTGCATCTAGTACAAAAAGGGGGAGATTTTCGGTTCATCAGTCTGGCCCAGAGGGGCCTGAGCATATCTGCTAAACAGCTGCATATCACAGAATATCGTTGGGGTTACTGTCCCCTTATTCCTAAGTGGAAGGGACATTAAGAGTTCAAACTTCTGAAATTTCCCACATTTATCATATCTAAACTGTGTCTAGAGGTGCGTAGTGCTATCTGCTCTACCTTCCAGAAGAAGGGGTCCTCCTTTGAAAAAGTCACTGCATGGGGGTACATGTCTACAGTGCCAGTGCTCTGGGAGCCTGAGGCAGAGAGATAACACATTTTAGCCTAATCTGGGCAATTTAGTGACAGTCAGGCATTGTCTCAAAAAAATGTTTTTTGTAAAGGGCTGGGAAGGTAATACAATTCAAAGAATTCAATTCCTAGTGTTGAAAAAGAAAAAAGAATCTGAATCATCTATCTACTTACAATCTAAACCAAACAATTTATGTGAAAAAGTTGATTGGTTCTTTTAGACATATTGTCTACCAACACCACTTGAGATGAGTGTGGGAAGGTGACGAGGAACATAAATTCTGGACCTATTACAAATTCCTGACTTTGTGACCTTAGCCAAGATGCTTTCTTTATTTTGAAATGGTGGTGATAATTGTAATTACCTGACAGGACTAGTCAGGATTACATGATTAATTTAACTAAGAAATGCAAAGTGGTTAAACAATGCCTATAACATAGTAAGTTCAGGACACAATAGTGTCAATTTCTGAACACAATGTGAAGATTTCTGTATACCTTGTACACTTTCCTGGAAAGAAAATAAAGAAATAGAGTGTTGTGGGTAAACTCAGTTGAGTCACTTTGATTGGCTTGGGATCCAAAACAGGAATTAGCAAAGGATGTTTTGGTTATATCTGAGTTGATCATGAAAGCATGACCTTGAGCACTTGCCCCTTCCTCTCTGACACTGGTTCCCTGCTTTACTTCTTGACCACCATGAGCTCAACACCTTTGCTCTGCCATATACTTCTAGTATGATGTTCTTGCCTTGGAGACAACTGTTCATGGACTGAATATCCTGAAACTGTAAGCCAAATTAAGCTTTTCTTCTTTTATGCTGTGGTTATTTTGTCCCCATGAAAGAATCATTAGACTAACACGAAAAGAAATTGAAATCTACAGTGAGCTGCAACAGAAAGTAACAGCAATTGTGGTTTCTGTGGTACACAGAAGTATCAATAAAGATATTATAAGGTCAGAAGCACAAGCTCCCACCCTGCCCCAGTCCTGCCCTAGACCAGAGCCACTGTCAGACACAGCCACACCCATCACACCCAGGGCAGGGGATGCCAGCATTCTGAGGACACACCATGATGTAAAGAGGAGGTCCAGCTTTTTTGGCTAGGTAGACAAGAATGAATCTTTGGACATTTATGAGAATGACTTTTGAATGTCAGTAATGAAAACAGATGTCTGCCTGGGGCACAATGTCATTTTTCCGGGCCCACAGGGACTGGAGCCACCATAGCACAGCACTTACGCTAAGAAAGAATTGCCCTTTGTGGAGTACAAAAGGGTCCTGTATAAAAGTGTGCTGATTTTCAGTAAACTAGCGCTTCCAAAATCTGTTACCTGGCTTCGTTTGGGACCAATTTTCTATGGTGATAGCTTTTTCACTGCAGGCATTCCGGATATGCTTGTTTCACACACTTTTTTTCTCTGCATTTTCCAGGCTAGAGCCAAGGGCAATGACTCTTCAGGCTAGGTTTTCTAAAAAATTAATAAATCTACTGCCATAATACTAACTGCCACCACTGACAAATTTAATAAATGACAGGATGCAAAGCCTAACTTTCCTAATGGGATAGCTTTCTTTTTTTCTTTTTTCCCCCCCTCTGACAAGTGTTACAGAGTAGCACTTCAGAGACGTGGACAAGTGCTATAAACCTAATCCTTAGCAATTTCCTCCTTAGCTCAAATAACCTAAATATTTTATGAATGGTAAAAAGTTTCGCATGTCAGCCATCAAGCAAGCCTTGTCTCTCTTTTTCCTCTGTTGTTTGGGTAATTTTCTTGAAGAAAACATACTTCTGTCAATTTTTCTCACAACATACACAGGATGTTTTTAATACTCTGTCTTTAGAAGCTTTCAAAAAGAGTGTGCTATTCACAAGCAAAATATATTTTATGAAAGCTATCAAAAGCTTCCAGTAGCTTTGATGTTATTTTTTAAGGTCTAGACTAAGTGCTTCAATAAAGGAAAGGGCTGATTCTAGGACATCACAAGCACAAGTATAGGGTTTAGTTCCAGATGCCCCTTCCAAAATTGGTCACCTGGCTTCGTTTGGGGCCAGTTTCATGGGAGACACAGCTCTGGGAGCTTCCCAGGGAATTCTAGATCCCACTGGAGACATAGTTTGAGCATCATCTACCATGCCTGGTAGCAATTACTTTCTTTAAAGTGGTGTGGGCTTCCCCAGGTCTATCAGTCTTCAGGGCAAAGCTTATAGTTGCCTAAAGCAAAGCTCTGCAGGGACGTGCAGTGTTACCATGGTAGTTTATTTTGTTTGCAGTGAAAAATGTTAAATTTATATATATATATATATATATATATATATATATATATATAAAATATGTGTATATATATATATGTATTCACATATATATATATGTATTCACACACACATACATACACATATATGTGTGAATCTAATACTCAGGGGTACACTGTATCTAACAAGAATGATTTGAAAAATAGAATGAAATAAATATGTATTATCAAGTCCTATGACATAAAATACAGTTTTGTTTTGTTTTTGGTAGCTTAGTTTGGCTCTTTGGTGCTTTTGATAATTCTGAGATGTCATTTCCCACAGTACAAAATAAGGTATATGATGCTCTGAGAAGGTGAATAGCATAAACAAAACATGAAGTACACAGATAAAATATATGGTATTTGAGACTTACAGTATTAAAGAAAGAAAGATTTTAATAGACATAGAGGTTCATGCCTATTATATCATACTCTGTGAAGCTGTGGCAAGAAGATTGCAAGTTCAAGCCCAGCCTGGGCAATGTAGTAACTTAACTGTGACCATGCCTTAAAATAAAATATAACAAATAAAAAAGATCCTGGATTCAAACCCCAGTAGCAAAAAAGAATAGTTTTTAAATTTAAAATGGAAGGCATAAATTTATATTAAAATATTGTCCACTGAAACTAGCATGTACTCTATGCTTAAATTAATTCAAATTCATTTTTCATTTTGACTGAGGCGGCGTCAACAAGAAATGAATTCAGATACCATCTTTTCACTGGTCTTAACAAATAAATTCTATCTTTTTAATATCTCAATGTTCTACCTCAACAATTCCAAATGTATCTTTTATGTTTAATATTTATTTATCCATCTAGCTCTCAGAGAAACTCAGAGAAAGACGTGTGCCACTGAAACAACAGAATGGCCGGAATCATTAATTTTAGCACAAACATTCATTTAACATAAGTGCCAATCAATCCAGGGTTTACCCAAGGGGCTGATGGTTCAAGATAACTAAAATATGTGTACACACCGGAGAAGAGCACTGAGAAGCAGAACTATGTGGTACCACAATATTATCATCACACAGTTTTATAAAAGCTAGAAATACAGTTATAAAGAAGAGTAAAACAGCTCAGAGAATCAGTGTGTCACTAGGGGATTATATAAAAAATTGCTGGTTCTTGAATTCTACAGGATGGATTTGAGGTCTCTTGGTGGAGAGTATGAGCTTCTGCACTTTAGGCAGAGGAAGTATATGAAACCACAAAGTCTATAAAGCTACAAGTTTGTCTGAGGAGTTAACATCTATTATGTGAATTTGGTAATGGGGAAAGACGGGGGTGGTGAGTAGAATCCTGGCTATAAAGTCCCTTTTTCACACACTGTATTATGAATATTGATCTAGAAGCATAAGGCATACATGGTATTAGTTGAATATTGAGAAATGTGAAATCTTAAAGCAACTTTCTCTTGCATCATGCATTCTAAGCAAAGCAGCCTTTGGCCTTCTCTTTGGAATCACTGCTTGGAGTCATTTGATCTTACGAGTCTGTGCACTGTAGCGGACAGGACTCAGTGTGTGACCTGAGGTTTGAGTCAAGGCCTCTGTCAGCCAGTTGGATGTGGACATGATGGGAGATGGAGCAACTTGGCATGACTGTAGTTTCCAGCTACAGCTGCAGGGGAATGAGTCGTTTGGAAGATCTCAAGTTAGAAATTTGAAATGACTGACTTGTGCATTACAAAGAGAGTGGCGGTGTGCTCCAAAGGAAACACAGAAAGTGGTTTTTGCAGTACTACACAGTTTTTGTGTGAAAATACAGCAAGCATTTCAAGTTGGGTGTATTATGATGACTATCAAATGCTGTTATAATCTTTATGCCAACTACCAATATCAATGAGAAATTTTATAATTTAAAAATCAGCTCATGCTGCCTTCTTTTTATAGGCACTAAGTATGTGTGGAATTGAATGAACCATGTTCCACCTATTGGCTTCTAGAACTTTTTAGTTGTGGAAAAAATGTATCACAAGACTTAACTGAGCTCCTTGAGTTTGTTCTGCAGGCCACAGATGTAGACTGAAGAAAACTGGTCTGGACCACCAGAAAATGATTTATCAGAAACCTGTAGTCTCATTAATACTTTGTTCACCTCCCAGTCAACCCTGACCTTCCACTGCCTCACTGTCTGGGTATTCAGTCTCTGGGCTGGCCCTTCCCGGGCCTCGGGGCCCACCTTGGCTCAGCTATTGCTGAGCTCCACTCACTATTGTCTTCTGTCTCCAGCCTTGTGCTGAGCAGTCTCCTGGCTCCAGAACTTCCCTGGTCTAGTTCACTGGATAAAGTCAAATACTTTTCCAAAGAGTTAACTACACTGTTTTTAAAAATGCGACCCATAGGCACATCTACTCGAGGAGGTAATATAACTTGGTAATTAATGATGAAGGATGTGATGATGGGAAAATTTGGTTCAAATCCCTGAAATGCCGTTTATAGTGTAAGATCGTGAACAAGTTACTTGAACTCTCTTGTTTTATCAAGTGAGGATAAGAGAAGTGGCCACCTAGGTTTTGAGGTACGACTGTCATAAAATGCTAATATACACCTAGTGCTTATCCTAGTACCTGTAGAGATTAATGGTTCCATATTTCTTCACCGTTTCCTTCTTTCTCCCCTTCTGCCTTTCTCTTTTGCCTTGTCTTCCCCCTTTCTTGTTTTCTTTTCTTCTGCTTTCACTCCCATTTCTGCTTTTGTCCTTTCCTTCTCCTTTTTCTCACAATTATGAATTCTTTATAATATGCCTCTTCTTAGTGCAATGCCTGCCAACTCGTCATCTTACAAAACATTTTCTCAGAGGAATTAAGGAGATAGATCTTTTGCAAAAGAGAAGGGGACAAACAGCTACAAGGAGAGAGAATAAAAGGTTTAAAAATAATTAAGCCATGCCATGTATGTGTACCAGCTCCCCGTGAGGAATACAATCATTATGTACTGCAGACACGTACTAATAAAATAAAATGAAATTAACAGATGCTGAAAACTCCTTGGTCAGGTCATTCCTCCACCTTCCACTGAAATTTATCTTCTTCTAATATCTCTGTTCTCAATCCTTTGGAATATCTATTTTTCTCATGGATTGATGAAGGCACAGTACACCAACACTAGCATTCCAAACTCAACACTCACCCCTGTCCTATTTCTGAGCTATTAGACCTCTCTTCCTGACAGTCCAGTGGGGTCAAGGCACTGTGCTCTTTTCCATGAAAGGTATTTGTTGTACACAGAGAAAGAGAGAGGAAGAAATTCTAACAGGAAAGAATTTTTAGGCCCTGGATTCAAAGGGGTTATTATAAACAACTGAGAGCATAAAAAAAGAAAAAGCAAAAAGAAACATTTAAAAGAGGTCAAGAAAATACCTCCACAGAACCTTTTCATTTGTATTGCTTCAAGTAAAAGATCATATATTCACAATGTTCCTATTAATTTTCATATGCTGCACTCGCTCAGCATGTTTGACTATTTCACTTCATAATGTTTGGGCATAAAAATGTAAATAACATTGCACTTCACCTTCCCGAGTTCCCACAGCCCATTTTCTGTAATAGCGGGAAGAATACACTAACAGTCAGAAACGCTGCACATTCTGCTGGTTGAAGTCCAAAAGTGGTTTTTGAAAAAAAGTCTTGTGTCACAACTTGTTCTTGGAAGTTTGTTCCCTGCCAACTAGAAACTATGATTTTAGGGGAGCGCACACCCTCTTAAAAATCAGATAGGATTACCGGATTTCAGTGTTGATTTGGGTTGAAGCCCCATGAAAGCATCTATTTTCCACTTCAGGTCAAAATCTGGCACCACTGCCTTTTGACTTCGGATTTCATTTTCCTTAAAGAACTTCTGGGACATAGCTGGTTAGCAGTTTTCAAGAGAGGAGCCAATTTTTCCTTGTACTTAGTGAAAGAAGATGGGTTCTAGACCTATTTTAGTGTTGTAATGGGGTATTTTCTGAAAATAGTTTTCCAAGCAGCAATTTCCAATATGTTGCCTTGTGATCATAAAGGGGAAGGGAGGGTTAGGAGAACACGATTCTGCTCTAAGCTCTGCTGCTAAGTATACCTATGACCTTGGGAAAATCATCTTTATCTCTAAGTGAGATTTCCTCAAATGTTCACCAGTCTTAGGAGTGACCCCACTTTCAAAGGTGCTCAATCACTCTGGCTTAGAACACACCACATTGTTTTTTTCAATAAGGAAATCTGTTACACTGTCTAAACCAGTATTCCCCAAGCTTCTGATACCATTTGGCTATAACTTACTCTTCTACAGAAGAGCCTTTCACCAGTGTTTATTGACTTATAGCTGTGACATATGAAGAATGGAAGATGTAGTTCAAAGACTGTGCAAGAGGAGCAACCATGTTTGAGAACAGTGATGCAACTGAGCCCCCAAGATGTTACTACCTCAGTACAATGGCAAACTAGAAATAAAAGCCATCTCACAAGGAAAATGACAAGAAATATTTTATGCATCACTATGAGTTTGCATGAAGAGTGATAAAACAATTTCCTTGAGAACCACAAATCAATCTTCATGCTAATTTAGAACATGAATTCTTGCCACACTGATGCCCACAAAACCAATAAGCTGAGATGTAATTGAAAGGGCAGTTATGCTTGAAGTGTCACAGGCCTCTATCAGGAAACACAAAGAAATGTTCTTTTGATAAAGACCTCAAAGAATTCTGACAAAGTTCTTTTGAATGTAACACACACACACACACACACACACACACACACACACACACACACACACACGTACATCACCATGAACTAGAGACCACAAGGAAAACCCCTAATCACATCTTTAAATATTACAGCTGTTGGGCCGGAGATTTAGCTCAGTGGTTCCGGCGCCTGCCTTGCAAGCGCAAGGTCCTGAGTTCGATCCTGGTAACCACACAGAATGCTGAGAGTGGTGACTCACGCCCACCAGCAGTCAATAGCACATACCACAGTGCCGGGCATGGTGGCTCACGCCTATAATCCTAGCACTCAGGAGGCAGAGGCAGGAGGATTGCTGAGTTCATGGCGGCTTGCCTGGGCTACTTAGTGAGCTCAGGGCCAGCCTGAACCACAAAGCGAAACCCTGTCTCAAAAAAAAAAAAATTATAGCTGTTATCAGATCTAGTATATAAACATTAAAAAATGAAAGAAAGGAATCCAAATGGTTAAAATTCTACAACAATAAGAATAAATATTTGAAAACATAACTCATAAATTCTAGAAGTGAAAAATTAAATCATCAAATTACAAACATGATAGGTTAAGTATCAGATTAGATATGGTAGAGAAGAATGAACTATGAAACAGAACTGAAAATAATAACCAGCATGTAAGAGAGATGAAGACCTGAAAAATATGGAAGAGAATTATGAAGGTCAGAGACAAGAAATTAATATGAGAAGGGTTAATACATGCAATGGTTTAGATCTATAATGTCTCAATCTACAGAGGCTTATGTGTTCTGAAGTTGGATTTGGGGAAGGTAATGTGAGCATGGGGGTGCTTTACTCATCAATGAGTTAATCCATTGATGAGTTTAGAGCTGAATGTGCTGTTAGGAGAGATAGTCTGATCAGATGTGGGTCACAGGGGTATAATATACAACAGTATAACTCCTTCTCCTGCTCCTCCTTTTGCTTTCTCCTTCCTAGGTTCCATGAAGTAAGCAGCTTTCCTCTTGCAGGCCCTTCCACCATCCCCTTCCTGCTTAGAGTTTGTTGGCTACTGACTGAACCCTCTAAAACCATGAACCAAAATAGACCTCTCCTCCTTTAAATTGTACTTGTCAGGTGTTGTGTCCCAAAAACAAGAAGGCAACTGAGACAACACATATCCAGTGATGTTCCAAAAGCAGAAAATAGTGAATCAACATTGGAAGGATTTTTCCAGACTTGATGAAAAACCAAACAAAGTATAAGGAGGTTAATAAAAAATATCAATAAACACATACCCAAACAACAGTTCAGTAAAAACTAAACAAGCAAACAAACTAGCAAACAACATCAAAACCCAAAGCCTACACAAAGAATTAAACACTGGAGCAAAAGATCACCTATGAAATTCCACGACACTTAAGAGAACTGACTTCTTACCTAGCAAAAATGAACGCAGAAGCCTCAGTGTTACTATTATTGCAAATGGCCTAATATATTCTACAATTATAGAACAAAGTTTTAAAAAAGAGAAAAAGAGGCTAACCAATATAATGACTAATTAGAAAAAAATCTTATTCAACTTGAAGGTAGAACTATCATTAATAATTTCTGAAGTATCTAGAGAAAGGAGTAGTGAGCTTGGTCATTTATTTCCCATACCAAAGATGTTGCCCCTACTTCTTAGGCTCTTGGTCATACCCCACCCTTACCACCACTCTACAAAACCTGGGAAATGGGCTATGGATGCCCCAGAAGAAATTCTATCAAAGGCCAAATTTATGAATTTAATTCTAGCAACTCACCAAATCTAATTACAACTTTTTAAAAATGAGTAAAAGAGGGGCCAGGGATGTAACTCAGTAGCACCATACATGTCTGGTAAGCTCAAGGTCCCAAGGTCAATCCCTGGTACTGGTAAAAACCAAATCAGTGAAAGAAAGTACATATGAATGCTTTGTGGAGATATAGTTGCAAAGAGTGCTCCTCAAGCGAGGCTATCCTTTAGAACCATGGCAGGGGGTTGTTCTGTAGACACACAGTCCATGCCTGATCTACTGAGTCAGAATCTCCATCACAGGACTTTATACTTGTAAATCCCTTGCTAGGAAACTTTGATACAAAGAAAGATAACAATTGAGCTGATAGAACTCCAACTATACAGCTAGCCTGGTGCTCCACAGGCACTGAACCTGGTCCTCAGCAGCTCTCAGTCTCGTGGAAAGTGACAGATTCAAAATCAAGTTGCCTTTAAGACTGGTAGGAACACCAGAAAGCCAATCTTTAGTGTACATGTCTGTCCCGTGGAACCCAGATATTCGGGTTATCATGATTTCCCCTTCTCCACTTATAATCAATGACTTTGAAACGCAGTTGCATCAAGAAATTCAACTATTTTCTATCAGAAACCACCATCACATGGAACAGAGCGTTCCAGGGAACCTACTGTATTCCATCAGCATATTTCCTTCATGAAAGTTAATAGGTTCCTCATTAATATGACATCTGAAGAAGGAAGTGGGCAGATGAAGGTGCCTTGAAATACTTCTCTCTTCGAGGAAAGGTTATCAACACAACACCAGCAAACACAAGTCTTTTGACAACTGTCTCTGCTAGGGCAGAATTTTTGTCTGAGGGTCCTCCTGATCTTGGAGGAAGTAGTGGACCCTGAGCACATGGATGCAAGTGGGGTGTATGCCAAAAATATTGCTGCCATGAAATTCTTTAGCTACTGCAAACTTTTAAATATACTCTCTTCTATTCTAAGACACAGGCATGGGATCGCATGTCTAAAGTCAAGACATGTATTTAGACAGATGTATAGATTTAACATGAGTTTTTAAAATTGGTGCAATTCTGGCAGATAAAAATTGAGTCTCTTATTATAACTGCAAACTTTCTGTCGGCATAGTTCATATTTATTCACCTTCATTCAACCTTTGACTGGTCATGTGTAGTTAAGGTGAAGGACCAACATCTTTTCTCTTGATCGCTGTGTATGGAAACAGATGCCTGCCACAAACAAAGGGCTATACTAATAAAATAGGGACATAAAAAAGAGATGTAAGACCCAGTTACTGCTACACTATATGCCTGGATGTTTTCTCTCAGTAGCAGGGATTGAACTAAGGATCTTACACTTGAGAGGCAGGTGAAGTGCCACTGAGCTAAATCCTCAACTCAATGCCTGAAATTCTTGAGTGAATCCAAAAGAAACTTCTATCAGTAACCAGAGCACTTAAGGAACACATTTACTATGGCAGAGTAGCAGTCCACATAAGATCTTTTGTATATTCTTAGAGTGTTCTAGCAATCAGACTTTGGACTGAAGCAAGAAAAAATACAACTCCAGAAATAATACTCTCATTTTTTATTCCTTCATGTCTTCATTAAACATTAGTCTTGATTATAAAAACTTGTTAACATTGTCCTGTTTCTTCACATGGGATCTATAGAAACAGTATGAAGCAATTTGTTTCTCAACATACTATCTCTCCATTAAAATCCTGATGCACAGAATTACAGTTTTTCTTCTAAGCATACCAAGTTTGTCTCACTAACAAGCCTTATGGCCCTCTAATCACCAATATACATCCACTGCCACCCAATCTGTGGCATAAAATCACCAGGATTAAATGCTGGTATCTGGAAAACGCAAATCAGTCAGAAAGCTGGTTAAGCAAAGTAAACCAGAGAACATAATCTTTGATTTTTAATTATTTTGCTTTTCTCTTTATGGAAATTGTTTGTTTAAATTGCAAAGACAGTAATACAACTACAGAGCTTTCAGTAATGGTGACTTGATGAAGACAAACTTGTGCTACACTAATTTTAATCTCTCGGCCTTACCTTTATCATAACAACTTCTATTTTCTTAGTTGAAAAGGAAAAAGATTTGTTTTGTGTAAACAAGTGCATTTTCTGTCAAATATGATTAAGACTTGATAAATAAAGTTTATGACTTTTGTAAGAGGAAAGGATTGTGTTTGCTTTCTGCATGATCTTTGCAAATAGCATTCTCTGCTCTTTTGACATCTGTTAGCTCCTCCATATCCTGGAAGCTTTCAACTGCAAGCACATAAGAACAAATTTCAGTCACCTCATTTTATAAATCTTTTCAATCACTTGGAATATTCTTTGACTGGCAAATAAAAGGATTACACAAAAAACAACCTAACTCATTGCTTACAGATGGAAATAATGCACAGCCTTTGCTAAGAACAGAGAACAATTCTATATTCAAAACAGATCACAATCCCATATTTATTCAACACTCTAATTGTTTCTAGAATCACAAGTAATAGTTCTCAATTTTATTTTCCTGAGATAAAGTGATTAGCATTTATATTATTGTGCACATATAAGTAAATGTGAGGACATAATATTCTAGAATTATTTCCCTATGGCTTTGAAATGAATTTTCTCTCCCTACAAATAATTTCTGTAACTCATCATGTTAGTATGTTATTACACATTAGATTTGTTCTCAATTACGCTAGATGAGAAAGTTCTAAACACCTACCATATGGCGTTGTTCTTCCAGTTAATAATACTGCATTGACCTTGGTAGGGAGAACCAACATTGTCAAAATGGTTATACTCCCACAACTGCTATAAAGATTCAATACAATTCCATTTGAAATCCCGACACCATACTTCACAGAGCTAGAGAAAATAATCCAAAAACTCATCTGGAACCACAGAAGACCTAGAATAGCAAAGCAATTCTAAACAACCAGGACATGGCAGGGGATATTATGATCCCCAACTTAAAACTGTTCTATAAAGTCACTGTGACAAAAACTACATGGTAGTATCAAAGTAACAGATCCAAGGACCAGTGGGATAGATTGGAAGACCCAGAAACAACTCCAGATACACTAAGCCACCTCATGTTTGACGAAGGAGCCACACATCCGCAATGGAGGAAAGACAGCCTCTTTAACAAATGGTGCTGGAAAAACTGGGCTTTAACCTGCCAAAAATTAAAGCTAGACTTATCTCTTTCACTGTGTACTAAATTAAAATCACAATGGATTAGAGCCTTAAACCTTAAAACAGAAACAGACCTGCTGCAAAACAGGTTAGGTAGAACTCTTGGAGACATTGGCTTAGGCAGAGACTTCATGAACAAAACCTCTATAGCACGGGAACTAGCAGAAAGAATCACAAATGGGATCTCATCCTACTAAAAAGCTTCTGCACAGCAAAAGAAACCACTGGCACCACTAAAAGACAACCAACAACACAGGAAAAAAATCTTTACTAGCTGTTACTCAGACAAAGAGCTACTATCTAGAATATGTAAAAAACTTAAACAAATCAATCCCCCCAAGTTTAAAGACCCAATTCAAAAATGACCATCTGAAATGGACACTTCTCAGAGGAAGAAGAAAAAGCAGCCAAGAAGTATATGAAGAAATGGTCAACATCACTGGTCATTCGAGAGATGCAGATGAAAACAACACTGAGATTTCATCTCACTTGACAAAGAATGCCTGCTATTGTGAAATCAACCAGTAATAAATGCTGGTGAGGCTGCAGGGAGAAAGGAACCCTTCTCTATGTTGGTGGAACTGCAAACTTGTGCAACCATTGTGGAGATTCCTCAAAAAGCTAGGATTAGAGGCCCCATTTGACCTGCTGTTCCCCTGCCAGAAATATATTCAAAGGAATTAAAAGAATCATATTGTAAAGACATATGTACATCCATGTTTGTAGCAGCTTAGCTTGTGATAGCCCAATCTTAGAAACAACCCAGATGCCCATCAACTGGAGACTGGATAAAGAAGATTTTTTTAATATAAAATGGAGTATTACTCTTCCATAAAGAATGACAGATTTCATTCATTTATGCGCAAATGGATACACCTTGAGGACACACAAATAAGTGAAATAAATAGGTCACAGATATGTAAATACTGTGTCTTTTCTCTGGTATGAGAACCTATAGATGTAAATGAGTTCTAGAATGTATGACAGACTTTGTGAAATAGGAAATATTCAAAGAGAATGTGGTAGGGGAATGTAATGAGGGGAAAGAATAAATATGATTTGGAAAGAAAACGAACATGTATATAGGTCGTGGGGAGTTGTGGGGTGGATAGGAATATAATTAAAAATGAGAATTAACTTGTGTCATATACTGATACAAATTCCCCAATGTTGACTGGGATTGTGAGCTGTGTATAAAATATACTAATAAAGAATTCAATTTAAAAAATAATAATATTACTGCATTGAACACATACAACTTTGCTAAGGAGACAGACCTTACATTAAGTGTTATCACAATGAAACTAACTGAATATCTCTTGTGATTTTATATAATATTGTGCCTGATATTCCTTTATGTGCCTTCCGTGGGTTTATAAATTAATTAATGGGGTTAAGGTGCAAGTGGATAGGAAGAATAAATCCTAATGTTCTATAGCATACCAGTATAATGATAGTTGATGATATTTACTTGTGTGTTTCAAAATAGCTAAACAAGAGGATTTGTATGGTGCTATACAAAAAAGTAACAAATGTTTGAGATGATAGATATATCAGTGACCCTTATCTGATCATTATACATCTGTTCACATGTTGAAATATCACACTATATCTCATAAACATGTATAATCATACATTAATTCAAATTTTAAAATAGGTGCATACATGAAAGGATATTAAAAGGAAAACTTTAATAAAGTCTACATAGATCCAGTGATCAAATCTTATCACCAGAACCTTGAGTTCATCAAGTCTTTGTTCTTGGCCTTCAGCTCTCCTCTAACAGGCTCCCAAGAAGCTGTAGAAAAACATAACACCAAAAGCCTGTGCTTATATTCTAGCAACTGAGCAAATCACACTGAAAAAAAGAAGTATTTGCCAATATTTCCAGGAAAAAAAAAAAACAAGAAATATCTCTTGTTATTGGGTTTGGTCACTTGCTTTACTCTGAACTAACCTCTCATGCCAGAAGACTGTAATTCACTCATGTTTGGTCATTGACCGAGGGAGGCGGAAGACATGCTACTTGAGACATTGTGAGGAGGAGACAGGAGAAACAGGTAAAAGGGGAAGATGAACCGTGAACCAGGAACTCACACGGACACCCATCAGAGAACAGAAACTTCACAGGCTCAGCACATTCTTCCGTTTCTATTTGGTTCCCCTTTCTGGCTTCTGTTTCTTTGCAAAGATATTCTGTTTCTCCACATTTTCATTTGCATGTTTGTACCTGAGAGTTGAAAGTTCACTCCTCTTTGCTCTAACAGTGGTTGGTGACAAGGCTTTCCTGCACATCCCCGCTGCGATGGCACGAGAAGAGGCCACTTCCGTGGTCTGCCAGCAATGGTGGGCAACCTGCTCTACCTTTTGTATCAGTGGAAGCCACACGGTAGGAGGGAGAAGGTACTAGTCTCACATGGTGTGTGTGTGGGGGGGTGTCTGACAAACAACTAGTGGATAACCTGAACTCCTATCTCTGTCCAGCAGTACTGAGGGGGTCACTGCTGCTCAAGGGGCCACCTGCGCTTCCCTTCCCAGCTTAGAGCAATGAGCCAGCGCTGCCTTCCCTGCCAGCATGGACTCAGAAAGCGTGTGCTGAGACACAACACTGAAATAATATTCAGAATCTCATAAAAGCCTAAGTGTAAATCACTCTTCATACCGAACAGCATGGGTGCAACACATTCGAGAGCAAAGTTCACTCTCCTCAAAAGCCTCCAGCTTCCCTAGGGTGAGGAGTGATCCTAGTTACTATCAGGCTGGGATAAAAGTCCATGCTCCCCACCTGGCTTCCTCTGATACACCCCAGTGTCAATATTCAAAGTAAATAGTCTAGGTGCCTTACTCTGCCTCTGCTGATAGAGGTGGCGATGAGACTGCTGTTTCCTAGTGCTATTTGCCTGAAGTAGAGATATTTTTGTTTGTGCATTTTCTAGCCTGCCCCCAATCTTGGAATTTCTTGTTTTCTATCTTCTATAACACTCTGCCTGGAATATATAAGGAAATAGAAAGCCCAGGCAAGCTCACTGACACGATGATCTTCAGATTTCAAGATCTCTGGTTGGTGTACCTTCCTTTCATCTTTCAGAGTCTCATGGTTACCTCTACTATTCACTTTGCTTTGAGATCTTGGTCTCTCATATTCTGGCTTCCTAAAGTGTCCCTCAAGCCAAATCCAGCAAAAGTGGTGCAAGCTCTG
Organism: Thryonomys swinderianus; assembly: GCA_004025085.1. Classification (NCBI taxonomy): domain Eukaryota; kingdom Metazoa; phylum Chordata; class Mammalia; order Rodentia; family Thryonomyidae; genus Thryonomys; species Thryonomys swinderianus. The sequence continues at coordinate 70,146 of PVIC010001020.1, forward strand.
AGTTGCACTTTCTGGAAAGTTCTATGCCAGGCACTAGGGAATGATAACGCCCAGAGGGGTAGGGTTGGAGTGAGGAGGGACACTGGGCTTGTTTCAGTGTGCTGCATTCTCTGGAGACTAATACCATGGAAGTCATAACCTTCTTGGTAGCTGCTCTTCACCACTTTGTGGTCATTTTTTGAAAACTATATAGCTCTTCTCACTCTCAGTGGGAGAATCAATGTGCTACAAATTAGCTTTCTTGTTACCAGAAACAGAACCTTCTGCTATCTCCCGAGGATTTTATATAGTGTCGTATCTAATATTATCTAATTTCATACCTGCTCTTGGCTTATAAAATAATTCTGACAATGGAAGCCCTGGAGTTAAGACAGCCTGCATCTGAAAAGCTTAATAGCAAGTGAATCAAATGATCAGTAATGAATAATTTTATGTTCTCCATGACAGATATTCAGCTTGTATGCACTAGCAAATCCGGGCCAGTTACTACAATACTGATATATGTGATGGTAACCAGTAAATGGCTGTAGTCCTGCAGCCCAGAATCTTCCCTGGGATGTCAATGAAATGTCTAAAAATCTAAGAAAGAAAGGGCTTAGCACCTAGTTCAAAGTGCTGCTTCTGGGACACAGTCTCTGTGCATGCTGGCATCCTATCATTTGAGGCCCCATGATTAGCTGTGACTCAGAAATTTGAATATTACCCTAAACCATCCCTGTATCAATTCAGCTTTCATTTACTATAGGAATTAATCATGTTTTTTTTGTTTTTGTTTTTGTTTTTGCTTTTTGAGACAGGGTCTCGCGTTGTAGTTCAGGCTGGCCCTGAGCTCACTATGGTGCCCAGGCAAGCCGCTGCGAACACAGCAATCCTCTTGTCTCTGCCTCCTGAGTGCTGAGATTACAGGCGTGAGCCACCACGTCCGGCATTGCAGTATGTGGTGTTGATTGTTGGTGGGCGTGTCTCCACGCCCAGCTTTATATGTGGTCACCGGGGATCAAACTCAGGTCCTTGTGCTTGCGAGGCAGGTGCCGGAACTACTGAGCTAACCCTCTGGCCCCCAGGAATTAATCATGTTTTTATCTTGATTACTTCCACAGAGCATTGTTTGTAGAGCTGTTTCATTGATTTATATACTATATAACCATATAATTGGCAAAATTCTTCCTGCAAATGCATCCTTTTTTAATTTCTGAGCTATGAATACCTTTGTCTTTCATTAACATAACTAAAAACAGACATGATTACCAAATAACTTATGATAAGGCCAATCTCACTGCTAAGAAATTAATGTTCTCTTTGCTGATCCAGTGTATGCTGAATACATGAAAGTAAGAATACTCTATAACAGATATCTCAAAAAAATAATCATTAACAAGTTCATTCATAGTGGTCATTTTATTCTCCTATTACTCTTTGAATTATTTCCTTCAACCGTAGTCTCAGCATATTATAGTCATCATGCTTGTCTGAGGTAATATGCTTAAATTTCATAAACCTTAATATTTCTCTTATGACCATCTATAGGGAACAATCAAGGAATTATATAAGCTAGATTATTTTTCTTTGAATTAAATTACCAAGTGATGTCTATTTTAGTAAATTATAATGGAATTATAATTTTTTTACTCTGAAGTTAGAATTTTTCACTCTGAACCCTACAATTTTGAGACTAATGTATGCATTTTAATACATTTTTCTCTATGCTACTTTGGAAACAGTATCATATCCTGTAAGTAAATAAAAAGTGTTTATACAGATACAAAAATTTTCTGGCTATTACAATCAAGCTTTTGGGGCTTTTCTCTATCCTACCTTACATTGTTAATTACTAACTTGATCTTCCTAAAGTCTTAATATTGAATTTTTACTCTTCTACCTAAGACTGAATTTCTTTTAATGATAGTCATGAGACTTAGTGATCTCTGCAAATACTAAAAAATTTGGTTATGGGATAAAGGAAGATCACACAATATCAGAATTCTATAAGCTAGTGATATTATTTACTAATGACAGTAGGGAAGTACTTTATTTTACAGTGAAGAAAAGGATGTTCAGCATAATTAGGTGACTGATTCAGGTATCAAAACACATATGTACAAAGGCAAGACTATTCAATATGGTCCTTTCCTTTTTCATTAAATTTGTTGACATATTTTAAGTATACATTATCACATCCATCACTGAGAATTTGTGCCTCTTCCTGATATATTTTGATTCTTATTTTTTTTCCATTCCTCTGCCTTCCCCTCATTCTGAGTAATATCCATCTGTATATATTCCAGTTGTGTTTATCTATGTGGTTAAAGCTATTCCCAAAGAGGGGGGCTGGGAATTTAGCTCAGTGGTTCTGGCACCTGTCTTACAAGCTCAAGGTCCTGAGTTTGATCCAAAAATCCCTCATGTTTTATGATCATAATATGTATTTAAAATGTACCAATAAACTCAATAAAGGAAAAACATTTAAAAACATAAACAAAACTATTTCCAGAGAATTGACAAGTCATGTTAGCACCACATGAATGACTGTTTTAAACGTTCGCCTCCCCAGTCCCAACTACAGAAAAGATGAAGTACATAGAGGTCAAAAAGGGGTCACTGCTAGCCCTAGGGATGACGAATTCAGAGTGGATTAGTGAGGGATCAGTCTACAAGGGCTCCTCCTAGGAGCAAGTGACTCGAGGCCTTTGAATGTAATCCCCGGTAATGGGGGATTTTTATGATACAAAAGTGTTTAAACTAACAAGGAGAAGACGGTGACCGCAGCAGTCCTGAATGGTTCACTGGGAACCCTGGAAGTGAGAATGAAAAGAACCTGTCCACGAGAGACTCCATCCCCACAGTTTCCATATCCACTGACTTCAAAGGTGTGCAGGTGAGAGCACCGCAACCAAGTTTTAGCAAATCTCTGAAATCTCCACTCTCCCTTGCCTGCCCTACCCACCTGCCTCTGTGTGCTCTGTCACCAGGCCGCAAGTCACACCAGGTTTTTGAAGATGGCATCATGGGCAGGGAGAGAAATACTTAAACACTGTACTAAGCTTTTCCTACACATTAATGCAATGCATATTCATTCTAAAACCTTGGATTGAGTCATACACAAATGAACACCTCAGGGAAATAAAAAATCAATAGAAATACCACCTTTTAGGAGCTCCAGATCCAAATGGATTTTTGAGATAAATGAGTCTTATGTGAATTTGCTTAAGGTCTTAATTGCTTTTGTAAGGGCATACAACGTCCCAGATGAAGAGATCACAGTAATCCAAGTTGAACAACTGAGAAATCTCTGAAATTCTGAGTAAGAGCTCCTCTGGAATCCCATATATGTATGCAGATGCACATGAACCTCGGTACGTATTGAGAATTTAGCAATGGACAGAGATTCTGCACAGACAAAGGGGTATCTGAATATACTCCAGTCAAGCCTCGTGAACTTGGCCTCCCCTTTCTCATTCTCCTCTACACCCTCCCTTGGGATTCTTCACTACCCCTTGCTATCTCGCTCTAAAATAAAGATGAACACAATGTAATTTTTTCATTCATTCTGGTAGAAATTAGCTGAAACATCCAGAAAAGTTTTTTTCACTAAAAATAATGAAAAAAAAAAAAAAGGAACAAGAGCGGAGTGTCACACAAGTAGGCAAACCAACCAAGAAAAGCTTTCCCAACCTGTCAAGTGTTAAGTTTACTTATGGGGTTTCAAAGTTCTATCTCCTATTTCAGATGCCCTGAAAAAGAAGTAGTTTCTTTTCCTGCCCGGGGCTAAAGTAAGTACACTGCTGAAGTGCTCCAGTGTCCTCTTTTCAGTACTAGGACGCTGTCCTCACAGTTTCTGGCCGGGGATCATTTAGCCTGTGCTCAAGATAAACTTCCTCACTACAGAATTCAGAGAGCCCCAGTATCTCCCAGAGACACAAGACTCACAGAAGTAGTCACACAGAAGTAGTTCTCATTTGTTATTGACCCTGAGCTCGCTGTTACGGTTTAGATCTAAAATGTCTTCTAACAGTTTCATGTGCTCCAGTGATGATGATTGGATCACAGAGTGAGGCACTTATCAGTGGGTTAATCTACCAACGAGTTCCAAGCTGAATGTGCTCTTCGGAGGGGGGGGCTGGTTGTGGCACTCGCTGGGGGAGTGACCTGGGAGGGTATATTCTTGCCCCTTGCTCTGTTTTCCTCTCTCTGTATTCAGGCTACTGTGGATTAAGTAGCCAGAGAGATAACCCAACATGCACTTAATCCCCTCAAATCTGAAACAAAATACACCTCTTTTAAATTACAAGTATAAGATAACTTGTCCCAGAGATGGGAAAATTATTCATATAATCCTCTTTCCAGCAAGGCATAGAAAGCAAAGATCAGGCAATCTATGTTTAGAAGAGTTAACAGACCATAGTGAAAATCTGGAATTTGTTGGACATCACAAGCTACTGTGATCAAATGAATGTTCATAATAAAATAACCGTGTCTTTTTGTTCTCCTGTACTTTTGCTACAAAGAACACAGAAGTTTCATGAGACTGATTCAGTCTGAAAAGAGGCAAGAAACGAAACACAACGCAAATGTTTTCCTTGAAAAGATAATTATCCTGACTACATTCCCTTATTATTCTTAGACTGAGGGAATCCACGTGCCAATATAGAAACTGCTGCTAACGATTTTGCTAGAGTCTTAGGAAGAGAAGAAAACTTACAAAACACATGTACTTATTAGCAAACTTTCTCCCCATAGATGCAAAGACAACTACAATAAATTGGTGGTGATAACCCAAAGTTTTGCATATGCTTGTTCAAATAAGACAGCTTGGAAGTAAAAAGAAAGAGAAAATACAACAGCAACACAATTGAGTAAACTAGACAATTAGAAGTTACTGATAAATGGGTCAGGAGTATTTCACAATCATTGACACAGGATAAAAATTAGAATACATAGAATATATCATTGTAAAAATCTCGGATTCACAATACACATGCGAAAAGAAATAATGGGTACACTAAACTTCCTACAAAAAGCAATTATCTATTTATTTACAATATACCTCTCAAACTCACTTTTTTCCTTTTTTTCTGGAATTGTTTTTTAAAATATTAAGGTAATTGTAAATTTTAGAAAACATATTATTGAAGAATAAAGAAGGAGGGCTGGGGATTTAGCTCAGTAGCACAGTGCCTGCCTGGCACGTGCAAGATCCTGAGTTCAATCCCTGGTTCTACAAAGGAAAAATAAAGAAGGAAAAAATGATCCATCGTCTTATCACCTAGAATTATTTTTCTTTGTATTAAGATGGTGATGGTGATGGTGATGGTGATGGATTCTAAGGCCCCACCCTTTTTTCAGGGGCCTTAAACCTCACAATGTTAATCATACAAAATGCTTGGATACCACAAAGCAATTGAAAGTTGAGTTTTACACAAACCATAAGCTGGAAGGTCCTGACAGTAAAGAAGAAGGAAACAGAAGCAAGCATCATTTGGGGTTAAAAAGTCAGCTCACAGGAATTTGCCTGAGAAGATGAAAAGCCACTAATTCAGGAATTCACTTGCCAGCTTGTTTAGTGCCTGATGCTCTTACTTGTGATTCAGCCATCAGTGGACCCCTGAGCTTCTTCAAAGTCACATTGATCCTCAACATGATATTCGCCACTTCTGCTTTGGTCTGATGACTCACAGCCCATTGACACGCCTGAGTCTCAACCCATGTCATACCACACACAGCTCTCGTACCCCCAACGTACAAACAGATGCGTCCACACAGGTGTGTGCACTTGTGTCTGTGTCTACATGCAGGGGTGCACTGAAAGTCTGGCTGTTGGGTCTTCCCCATCCCCCTGTGCTGGTGGAGGGCTGATGCCTTTTTCCTGACCATAAACATTCAATTGCTACTAATGTTTTATTATGATTTCCGTAGCTATCATTTTATTGGAAAGATAAGAAATTATCAATTCAAGTAATGATCTTTTAATTCTAAGGAATGTAAGATGAAAATTCAGTGTCAGAGGCCCATGGCTGAGGATATAAGATAGGAAGAAAGCCTTAGTTTATGTATATCTTGGGGATACCTAAACAATGCTGATACATTAAGTGGATGACTAAAGAGGAAAAGCTAGCTGATATGAATGTCAAGGAGAAGGAGAAAATAAGGACACATGGATTAAAAAGAAGTGCAGTGAGCTGTATTCGTGTGGCCTAATACAGAGATTAAAATTATGAATCCAAGAAACCCAGTGCCCAAAGACTGGAAAAAAAAAAGATAAAATCGGTGACTTTGTACTTATTTTTTATGAATTTCATTAGAAATATTTTTTTCCATTTTGAAGATTTATAATGAAATTCTTTATGCATTAATGAAAATCAACCTGGCCCCTGAAAACCATTTTGTCAAAATGTTTAAAACTTTTCAATATTGGAAAAATTTTTAAAGGCAACAAAATTTAAAAAAAGGATGGGGGGGGACCCACACTAGGAACTCCAAGTCCTGCCAATTTTTTCTTCCTGCCAAGTCCTATTAGTATAAATGAACGGTTTATTTTAAGAAATGCCTGATAAATTACTCTACACAATCAGTAATGAGGGTACTGTCAGCAAAGGAGAATCATTTCCAAAATTTACTTGGCATTAAGGAGCTAGTGCCTTGTAAGCTCAAACTAGGTTATATGGCCCTCACCCCTGTAGATTCCATAAATCTCTCCCTTCTTCTCAGGGACTGAGGGACCAGCTGATATGCATAAGTGCTGACGTTTTTCTGTGTAAACTTACAGTTTTTGAAAATTAAAATAAAATATGGTCTTTTTCAAACTTTCCCTGTCAACAGGTTTTACCATTATTCACAGATTTTTCCTTCCCATTTTGGACTTTGCCCTTGAGCAAATATTAAAGACCTTTATTATTTTCTAAAAGAAAATTTAAGAACGCTGACCAGAACAAGACAGAAAACAGCAAGCTATAAGAAGGGAATGTTTCCAGGGTTTCCCATCTCTCTTAGGACATAAACATTCACCCAGTGTTTGATTCAGGTTCACTGTGACACTGGAGAAATACAATTTTGTGACACGGTGGGTACAGGTCAATAGTAAAAGGTAAAGCAAAGGGAGCAACAATTATTCCCTTCAGAGCATGGAAGAAAGCAAAAGCCATACTGTAAAGAATCTGGGTAGAGATTAGAGTTGCAGTTAAATTATGGAAGATGATAATCATGCTCAGGGGCTTCCCTGACCCTCCTTGAGGACTGTGCTTGTGCCATACCAAGTGAAACCTACTGTCTGTTTATTACTGGAAAATCTGCAACAGAGAACTCAGAAATAAAAGTCCTGTGGCAGTGTCACCCTCACCACCAATGCAGAGCCACCTTGTCTTGAAATTTTATTTTTCTACAGGGAGAAGGAAGTCGTGTTCTTTTATGGCAGCAGACCCCAGCAAAATTATTGCAAGAATGAAGAGTTGAAAACACAGGGTCTGTTATTTTTTGTGCTCTTTAGAGGAAGAGTATTATAAAAGTTAATGTGCAAAGAAAATAAACAAATCCCTCTAGCTTTTCCCACCCTCAATTTTCTTGGCCTACTTATAAATCCCCCTGGGATGGGCTTCTCCTGCTTTTGCCCGAAGACTCTTTTCTAGCCACTGTCTAAAAGACTTCCACTTAGCCTTAGCAGTGTCTGTATAATGTTTGTGGTGACCCTGCATTGTTAGGCCTCCAAGTAGGAGACAAAAGTGTTTCATACAATTTATACTACTCATATTTTGTATTTAATATGTTTAAACACTAGGATCAGAGTTCAGCGTTTAATGCAATGCAGTATGTACACAAGCTGACTAAGTTATAGATGAACAGGAGAGATGGTGCATACTTCCTGCAATCTTATAGCAAAAGGAAAGATACCAGCTCTTCTTAGGAAATATTTATAAGTTCCAAGCATTCTTAGCATCATTAATAAGCAAACTTCCCAGTGGTCTTCAGAGGCCATTGAAGGAGTCGATTCCTATTTTGTAGATGAAGAAACTGAAACCTGGAAAAAGACTCTGAGTGAAGTTCTCAAAGGCAAGAAAGGACAAGCTCCATGAGTGCAGCCTCGGGGACCCCGGAGCCATCCTGCGTCACCTCTTTCCCCGCCGTGGCACTTTCCTCCTCTGCACAAGATAGGGGCGTTTTGGGCTATGTCCGTCAGTACTAACATTCCCGGGATCTCTGGAAGGGAGCCGAAAGGGCCGGAGAGATGGACTGTAATATTGGCTTGATTTGTACTCAGTAAAAGCCATACAGAAAATAACAATGGAGTGGAAAATCTCCTCCTCATCCAAAAGACACTCAGCTTCATCCTACCCAGTGTAGAAACATGTTTCTACGCAGACGTGAGCCTCGAACCTCTCGGGTCTGATCCCGAGTTACTATGAACACAGCGTTTCGTCACTCGGAAAGCTTGTGGGAAGAAAGGTAAAAGTTGTCACATCGAACAGGTCCACAATGTAAACCTAGCTTCCTTGGCCTCAGAGCCTATCGGGCCCTCTGATCACTTTCTGATCATTTCCAAAGGGCAGAGTAGGGATGGAAAAGGGCCTTTGTTTGTAGCCTGACGTCATCTTTGTGTGACAAAGTATGTTCTAGACCACTGAATTATGAAACAAGCCAATGGCAACAATTACAGAAAGGAAAAGACGGGTCCCTCCAGAAAGATTCCACCACTGCCAGCAAGCAAAGTATGAAGACAAGTGTGAATTTTAAGTGGGTGAAATGTCTCAGCTACATTTCTAAATGTAACTTTAAATGGATCGTCAGCTGCCTGCAGCCAGCTTTGGAAATGACTATGGCACTGTTGCAGTATTCCTCAGGTAAGTCAAGGCGGTTCTTAGGACTCTCCGGCCAGGGCTGGGACCATGTTCTCACACCTGTAAGAACACTGAGTGCAGACACACGCGGAAGGGGCTGCAGAGGGCGGCTGTGAGGTCCACAGTCTGATCCCGTAGCCTCTGGCCACACCTCATTCAGGCCAGGGGTTCTGACCCTCTGGATTCCAGGCTCGGAGACGTCATGATCAGTGGACGTCTCAGAAGAATACAGTGCTTTCTGTGGAACTGGGGCTGGAAAGCTAAGCCACAGGGCTAGTTAGCTGGGGCTAAGAAAGGAAAAAGGTGGCAGTGGGCGGAGCTGGGCTGTAAACTAGGTACAGGCTGGATTTATGAGAGGGGAGTGACTGAATGCGCGGGGAGAGTGGATGGGTAAAAAAAAAGGGGAGAGCGAGGCAGAAGCTCAGGATTCACAGGCAGCGAGAAAGGGCGGCGAGGCACGGCCGAGGCTCTCGCTGAGGCTCGGTCATTCAGCTTCTCCCATGTACAAACCTCAATAAATCTTCCTTCACGCGAGGCAACTTAAGTGCATGTCTGTTTCTTGTAACCAAGAGAGCCTCGAGAAGAACAAAGGCCCCAGAGGAAATGATTAAAGACCGACTGGAGTAGTCCAACCTTTGCATTGTGCAGTCCCAGGCCTACCCTGCTTTCTCCAAACCCGCGCCAGTCAGGCCTCCCGCAGGAGGGTGCCCCCTAGTGTAGGTTTTGGTGTATTACAGCCTTTAAAGCCACCTGCTTGAAGGATCTCTGAAATTTAATACCACTCACTCTGAATTATATGTATATGTGTATATGCTCAGTGGTAGAGCACTTTTTCAGCACACATAAGGCCTTAGGTTCAATTAGCAGTAGTACAAAATAAATGAAGAAATAAATAAGAAAAAAGTATTTAAAATGCGTGGTCATGGAAATATAAGTAGGAATATGACCGTTCAATTAACGTCTAGTGTTTGTTTTTGCCTACCCTCTCACAGTATAAATGTGTCATCTGAGCACCGGTTTATCCTGATGCCCACGAGAAGACAGCAGAGTCCTCTCTGCAGCATCCCTCCAGAATGTGGTTTTCAGTTCAAGTTAAAGAGAAAAAAGGGAGGTAGGAACCATCTCTGGAAATTAAAACCTGGGCCCAGGCGGAAGAATGTGGCTTACACTCTGTTGGCGTTTGCTGAGGCCAGATCTGAATAATTTCCCCACGTACAGTATAAGTAGAAGCTGTCTAGAGAAGAAAATAACCACTCATCTCTTCTCCAGGAAGTAGGGTTCTTAAACCCCAAACTTTAATTTTTATGAAGTGTTTTTTGTAGGTAAGTCTCCTTCACACCGTTATAGATCTTTTCAGAACGTCAGAGCCTTCTTTCCCCATGGTTTACCACTTCTTTGCAAAGTATCTTTTCACTACAGTTTCAAAATGTTCCCGGAGGGACATACATCAATACTCTGCTTGCTGTTTATTACGTGAGACGTTGCTTCATAGATGGCAAATTGATTTCATCCTGAACTGAAACTCCAAAGGATAGTTCGAGCCCTGTGCCAAGAAGTTTTCTCTACAGTCCAGGGGCATCTGCGGTTGGAAGGAGAGAGCCTTGGATTGATTAGTAAGCCTGCCACAAGCAGGCAGGAAACAAGGGGAGCGATCAGTGCTGACCAACTTGAGTTTACACCGTTAGTTAATAAGCAAGTTTTGACCTAGAGACGGGCTTGCCTGAGCTGAGCACCAGGTGACTGTGTTTCAAACACTATCATTTTCACATAGAGGTACCAAGGTTTAAACCTAAAATAGTACAGAAGGAAGAACGCTGATATGCAACTTACAACTTAGAGGTTCTGCCACAGTAAGAATAAGGCATTCAAAATTAATATACTTCCGGTAGAATATGAAAGTTCAAATCGAAGAGGAATTTTTCTCAAGATGTGAAACAACCATAAGTTCATTAAAGAAAAACAATCCTTAAAATGGATAAAAATAAGGGCTGGGGCTGTAGATCAGTAAGAGGTGTGAGCTCGATGTCTGGTACTTCAGGTAAATGAATGAAGAGTGAATGAATGATAAACAAAGGAACAAATAAGATGATGAGTCCCCAACCCGGCCTTGAGTTTTAAAAATTCCTCAAAAGTTATTCCAATCCAAGTCAGGGCGGACTCTCCCTGAAGGACCCAAACGTTTTGTTTATTTGTGTTTTTTTTCTCCCCATTTTGCTAGCTGAGAAACAGGCAGAGCAGAAAGGAGACACTGAGTCCAAGGCCCCAACCTAAAGCAACAACATATCCTGGGCTCGCCACGCAAAGGGCCTGACAGGCTAATCGCCTTCACGGTCAGGCATGATGGGAAGGCGGGGGAGGGAGGGGCAACCTGACACTGCGGGACAATATGCACCCACCGGCTAGATTCTTTGAAACAGAAACTTTCAAAAAAGGAAAAGAAATGAAGCGACAATTCCAGCAGCTGAACCACCCTGAAAGAACAGCCTGTGTTCAAAATATGGATCGAGCGCCTCCCGATGACACTGTCTGCTGACTTCATTTTGTGTCGCTGCCTCTTGGAATCCATTTGGAAGATTGCACCTGTAAGTGACTTATTTATACTTTCGTGGGAGGAGATAAAGTGCAGAAATAAGCCGCTCACTTTACACTTAAGCCAGAGACAGTTTAATATCTTGGGCTGGCCTCTAAAAAGCATAAAGCCTGGCCACTTAAAACGGGACCAGACTGTCTCTCCCGTGGAGAAGCAGAGCGAGAGAGGGGTCCACGGGATGATTTTAAAATTCAGGCTCACGTCACTGGGAACACTGGCCTGGCTCTTGTCAGCTGTGTGGCCTCAACTACGTCCTGAATCAGTCTAAGCCTTGACTTATTACTCTGAAAAACAGAGAAAATAGTATCTACTGGAAAGATGGAAACATATTTTCAGAGTGTGTGCTGAGCATCTGGTACAGTGACAGAGCCCACTTACTGCATATTAATGTATTTTTGGTTTTGGAGGGAAAGACTCCCTGCTCTAGCACCACCATCCCCCGCCCCCAGCTGCTGTATTTCGGCTTGGAAACAACAAAGTACGGAGAGGGAGATATCCTATGCTCTTACCCCTCCGCCGTCTTCCCAGAATCCTACTGTATGTTAACTTTTAACGACAGATACATCCGCAGCATCGTCTGCCGCGAAGACCCGTGGATATGTGCTTTGATTCCAGTAGAGAAACTGGGCCCCCACAGCCTGCCGGCGACCTCGTGTACAAGTCAGCGGCCGGGACCGGAAATGAAACATTCATTTATAAGACGTAGTGTGTAACTGTATCAAAGACACCCCACTCATTTAAGAAGAGCTCATTAGCATGGGGTGACCCTGGCCACCTTCTTTCAGTACAGCTGAGTTCACAGTGAAACGGATTTAATTTCAAAACCTTCAGAGACGTTCAGACAACTCATAGGACTCTCAAGTGTATTTTTTTCTTTCCTTTGTTCTTTTTTCTTGTTTATTTGATTTCTCTTCTGAAAAGAAACAAAGCTTAATAATACCACAATTGAAATCCCATGGTATGGTAATCAGTCTCCAAAAACAAGTATTAAATAGTACTATGAAACATACATTTTCCAATGACAAGCATTTTTTCCCATTTAGAGTTTTATGTCATTATTGTTTCACAATTTAAAAGAAGTGAATCACTTTATTTAACTTTTTTCCTTTTTAGTGCCAAGTAAATGTTACTAATGGGACCACACTAATGGACACAAAAACTCTAGACCTATTATTTATTTCTTGATGTTCAGAACAAATTAGTGTTTTCTTGCCAAAATGCTTTAGTCATATATTTCACAGTTGCAATATTTGGGGTAGACTGAAAATATGAAAGTTGTAGGGAAAGCCAACATGTAATCAAAACCCTTAACTCTTTTCAGGGCTTCATAATCTGTATTCAAATATCATCAACCCCAGAAAGAACTCTGTTAAGAAATGTAATCACATTCCAGGGAGACACGATCCCTTTAGAACCCACGGTTAATTTGAGAATCTGAAAGTCAAGATGTCACAGAGGCCCATGCAATCAGCAACTTCAACATTTCCACAATAAATGAGGAGATCGATTAAAGTCGTGCACCACTGGCTTCTGGGAACTTTTCAGGTTCATCAATAATATCTGTCTGTAAAGGTACGACCACAGATACACTTATATTGTTATCCATATGGAGATCTTTTCATGTAAATTAGAGCAAATATTTTAGTTTTAGATTTGCCTGTCATTTCTGAAAGCTTTTGTGCTTTAACTAGATAAACTGAAATCCTTTATAGAATTATGGATTTTGCCTCTGGCTTTTAGAAGGATTGTGTTTATCCCTTTATAAAAAGGAATGGACAGGTGTGCTGGCACATACCTATAATTCCAGCCCTCAGGAAGCTGAGGCAGGAGAATTGCCATGAGTTTCAGGTCAGCCTGAACTACACAGCAAGACTCTGTTCAAAATAACTAAATAAATATTAAAAACATTAAAAGGAGTCAAGATTAACTTCCAAAACCCTGAAATAATCTGAACATCTAAGCAATCATGGCAAATCTTCAAGCAAGGAAAGAAAGAAACATAAGAGAGGGGAAAGAGAAAAAAAAAAAAAAAAGATGTCAGTTCCCAGCTGGATTAACAGTGTTGTGAAATTCTCAAATCTGGTGTAAGTATATTTGCCCTTTCTAAAAGTTGTTAAACACATTTCTGTATAAAATAGATTTATAGCATCCATTTTCACTCTGATTTCCTGTTTCTCTGTCCATTCACCAGGCAAGTGTTTGGAAGGCTGAAATAGCTCTGTGGAGTATTCAGCGTTGACCTAGGAAGTGGGAGCCCCTCGGGGAGCAATTTGATCGGTTAATACTGGTTCAGAACCTGGAGCGAATCTTTACGACTGCACCACTTCGGGAATGAATTACTCGACCTCCACTTTCTCCGTGGGGTGCACACCTTAATTTTCCACACTAATTTTCAAATGGAATTACAGAAACACTTTACTTATCCAGAGGTCAACTATTCTACACGCAAATATCTGGAACACAGACAAAAACTACAGACACAAAAAAGTGTCTCTGCAGACAGAGTGATGTCATAAAATCCCATAGATTTCCTTCATGAGAAAGCTGCTAATCACTTAGGGCAACTGTGCCTTGATTTTATTAACAATTCTGATCACTCTTTTCTGAGCCAACTGCAGATTAGTGAAAAACACATCGAATGTTAGAAAGAGGGATTAAAAGAGCTAACCCCAAGAGGATAAAGTGATATTTAAAGTGATGCTAACTTAAAACTGACAGAGAAAAACATGACTCCACAGGACTCTCTAGTCTGCGTGGGCATCACTTATAAAACAATAAATAAGAAACATTTCTAATTATTAGCAAAATTGCAAAATACTCCTTTTCTTAAATCTACATTCATTGAGAAAGTAGAGAACATATTTACAAAGAGTTGCCTTACAAAAGAAAATCATTCCAAAAGGATTAGCACTTAGAAGGATAAGCTCTGGTGATCCAACCGCCATCCATCCTGATGGACGCTGGATGATCCCACTGTAATTTAAAGACACGCTCCTCCGGCCCGAACATGGAAATCCGTCTTTAAAGGGAAAAAAGTGAGAAAGCAGAAGCATGTTGTCCTCCAAAGAATAAAAGCTTTTATCTGTAAACCACAGGAACTTGAAGCAGTCTGCAAGGCCGGAGGGACCATGAGATGATTTTGAACAGGTGGTAACAGGGATCTGAGAACCAAAGCCAAACACTGAGCTTTCGAAGAAAATGTGACTGTTCTCGCCTTCTCTGCTTTTGATGTGGAAAATGAGAAAGAAGGGTGGAGGGACGGTAAGTAAACACTACTGTGGCTCGAGGAGGGGCTTGATATTGGCTGATTCCTTTAGGGAGTAAAAGGAGGAACTATTAATAAGGCTTCTCGACAATGAGCATAGATCGAGACCAAGCCAGGCGAACTGCACATATGGTCACCCCTGTTTAAAGAAGCGAGGCTTGAAAGTGTAAACTTTATTGTCCTTTGCCTGTTCTTGAAGTATAAGACAGCGGGAAAATATGAGAGGGTAATTCACAAAACTTTCCATACAACCCTCTGAAGAGAAGGTCTCCCCAGTTCGTGTACTCATTCACATACTCACTCCATCAGCCTCAGATAGTAGTTACTCTGGCACACCATTCTGTTTTTAACATAATCTCTCTTCGCTAGTAGATTATGTGTTTTTAACACTAAGCACTGTGTCACGTCTTTTGGCAATTAGATTTCCTTTTGGTTCTCATTTATTTACTTGTTAAATGATAGTGTTGATTTTCAAGAATATCCTTAAGAAAAAAATGGAGGATGTATAAAACAATAGTAATAAGAATTACACTTATATTCCTCCATATAATCTTAAATTCATTTGACTAAGATAAAATTAGTTGCCTGAACTTGAAAGAATGCCGCAAGAGTTTGGATTTCTCTGAACTACAGTACTTAGCTTTTTAGCTCTGATCACCTCACGGTGGTGTTAAAGACACACAAAGGGGGACTATCAGGAAAAAATGCTAGAAAAAGAACTGCATATTCTGTTACTCAACAGAATTACACTTACTGACATAATTTGTATTGATATAGTTCAGCTTCCACATGTCATCTGCTGTGTTTTAATGAGTTAAACTCACACAAATGGTCC
Source organism: Thryonomys swinderianus (assembly GCA_004025085.1). Taxonomy (NCBI): domain Eukaryota; kingdom Metazoa; phylum Chordata; class Mammalia; order Rodentia; family Thryonomyidae; genus Thryonomys; species Thryonomys swinderianus. The sequence goes on from PVIC010001020.1 coordinate 85,661, forward strand.
TTAATTCTTTCTAAACTATTTATACAGAGAAAAGTAGAAGTGAAAGCATGAGGGAAGTAAATATGTCTTTTTTTTTTTTTTTTGAGACAGGGTCTCGCTTTGTAGTTCAGGCTGGCCCTGAGCTCACTATGTAGCCCAGGCAAGCCTCGAGCTCAGCAATCCCGTCTCTGCCTCCCGAGTGCTGGGATTATAGGTGTGAGCCACCACGCCTGGCTAAATATGTCTTTTTAAGTGCATATTTCTAACTTAAAAAAAAACATTGGTACTTTTCACATTTATTTGCATATATCCTTGTAAGTTCCTAAGAATTTATACAAAGCCATGAACACAATGTATGGTACATATTTAGTTCAAATATCTACCTAAATTTTAAAATGTTTGAAGTACAAATATCTAAAACCATTTCAGGATTGAATAATTAATTCAATCATATTCAATGTAGATAATTGTAGCAGTTGGACAATAAAGCGATACAAAGTTTGTGTTCTTGCCTCAAATTGTTCATGATCCAGTGAATGATCTGGCATACAAGTTTATAGAGGCATTTGACACAGCAAAGTGGGCTACTCACAGGTAGTTTGAGTCTAAAAAGGAGAGACAGCCAACCACTTTGGAGTTTAGTAAAATCTTCCTACAGCAAGAACTGTATTAGCCAAATTAGAATGATGCCATGACACATACAGTGTATTGTCCATTAAATGTCATTTCTCTTCTTTCACAGAAATAGTCCATCTGCTTTTCCATAATTCCAAAATAGAAATGATACCTCCCAGCCTTTGTCCAATAACTATATACCTGTTAATGTACATGGATAGAGGTATGATTGTAGTTTTCAGGCACCTTACCCAGAGGATAACTAAGGTGTATTTTGGGCCCTTTTCTTCTTGTGTTTTCCTCTAATCCTGCATCTGGAACACAGACATGATATGCAGAGTTCTAAATGCCATCTTGTTCTATAATGATGATTATCATACATCCTGGATAGCATAGTAATGAGCTAGAAGCATCCTGATTTCCTGTGGACAACATAGAGCAGTAATGCCACTCAAGTGCTGAAGTTCTCACCTTCAGACCCTTAGAGGAGAGTGGATAAACACTGTTTAAACTTGTCTTATTTGTAGGAGAACAGTTCTGATGCAGAAAACAGATGCTCTTAAGGCAAAACACAAAGGCCACTCACCAAAGAGGAAACAACAGATGCATACTAACAGAGCAAATCATGTGGAAAATTCAGGAAACTTAACAACTTCAGGATGACAAGAGGTTGGGGAGAAACTAGATATGAAAAACAGAACCTTGACCATGACAGGCTTGCGTGTGAAGAAGTTTAGATTTACATACAAATACATAGAAGTCATGACGAGTGTTAGTAAGCTTTCTGTCACTATGACAAAATATTGGAGATAAACAACTTAAAACAGAAAAAAGCCTATTTTGAATCACAGTTTCAGAGATTTCAGTCCATGGCTGGGTTCCCCTGTTGCTTTGGGTTTGTAGTGGCTCATACCAGCAGGGTAAGAGAGCATGCTCAATGCAAGAATCAAAAACTAGTGCTGATATTACAAAGTCCGTTGCTTAAAAAACAACACACATTTATTTCCTTAGATTTGCAGAACTCAGAAGTTTGGCAGGTGATGTAGCCATACTTCCTTCATCCATGGGATGATTTTTGGCCTTGGTTAGTTTGTGTAGGGTGCAAATTAAATTTCAGACAGAATTTGGAGAAAATCATTTATATTAGTTTTCTGTTGTCACCTTAACAATCTACCATAAAGATCAGCTGCATAAGACAACATATTTATTTTCTTGAAGTTGGACGTGAGAAGTTTGAAATGGGTTTCACTGAGCTAAAGCTAAGATGTCTTTTGGGTTGCAATTTCTTTTGGAAGGTCTAGAATATTCCAGGCCCTTTCAGATTCTAATGGCTGCCTGCATTCTTTGGTGTGAGGGGATAAACATTTCACTCTTCACTCTCTTCACTGTCAAACACGTCACTCCAGTATCTGTTTCCAGTCTTCCAACTTCTTCTTTTCTGACCTTGAGTCTTTCTGTGTTCCTCATAAAACTACAGCAGGCCCTCCAAGATGGTCTAGGATAATTTTTCTAACTGGAGATCCATACTTTTTCTTAAGGAGCTCTTAAGAATCTGTAGCATCCCTTTTTCCATTAAAAGTATTACACATCCCAGGGATTAGAAGTCATCTCTCAGGTAACCACAAGAAGGAATTAGGTGGGCTGGGGATTTAGCTTAAATGGTACTGCACCTACCTTGGAAAAGCAAGGGCCCGAGTTCAATTCCCGGTAACACAAAATGAGATTCAAACTCAATTACTCATTGCAGCCACCTTCCTACCCTACACTTAAATATGTCTGACATCTCTGCCTGAGACCACTCAGTTCTCTACTTCTAACTCTACAATTAATTTTGTGTCCATTATTATACCAGGAAGAGCAACATCCCTTCCTTTTTCTTTACCACTCCATATCACCAAAAGTTTATCCTTATGAAATTTAACACAATTTCCTTCTTTATAACATCTTGTATTTCTGTATTCTTAGGTTATACACCCCTCTTAAACACTGTATTCAGAATTTCTAATAAATATATCTCATGAGGGACTTGCTTTCAAAATGCCAGATTCTATCGGCAGCTCTCCTCTTAAAGAATAATTTGTTACCCGTTTGCACCAAACCCATCCAAGCGTGCTTTCCAACAGTCTGATTGTGCAGATACTAATACTAGTATGGATGCCTGCTTAGTAGATTTCATCAAAAACAGAAATGGAATACTGTAAGTATAGTTGGGGTTTTATACGCATGTCACCGGTAACATCAACCATAACATGGAGACATCTGGATTCCAACACAGCAAACAGCATTATCTGAAGGGAAATGAGCTGTCAATAGGGCTGCGGTTTTAAGCATTCAGCCTCCTTTTCATACCACATATTCTGTGAGAAAATGTTCGGCCATGGTCATATTGTACGTACTTTCTAAAAGAGGGTAGAAAGGGTGGGTCTGTGGCCACAGACAACACTTACTGGCTACTGACATCAACTGAAATGAACAGATTTCCAGATGAACTTGCTCTCTGGCCTTCGGGTGACGCTGGCAGTGTCTTCGAGCAGTGAAGCATCACCCTGACATCCTTCCCAGAGAAGAGCCCACAGTGCCCTTGAGAAAACCAGAAAACTCCCGGGATGTTTTCTGTGGCTCTGGAGGGAGCCCAGGTCTCCTGCAGAGTGCTGCTGTGAGCCCTCTGCCATTAACACCACAGAAAGGCTTGAGAAATAGAGGCAGCACTTCGGGGTCTCTGACCGTGCCCTCTCGCACGCGGAAGTCAGTCGATGCTCAGGAGCTGAGCTGACAACTTTCTCTGAGCGGCATCCTGCTCAGCTCAGTGTGCTTAGTTCTCTGGCACTGTTACTCTGTGGGCTGGGACACTGCGGAGTGCGAGGAGCTCTTGATCCAAGGGCAGGTGACTCGGCCAGGCCCAGTCCTCAGTCTCAGTCCTAGGGTTCAACCTTAACTGAAACAATTCCGACCTTTTCAAGTTTTGAAAAGTACGTTCTGCCTCTTCCCTTTGCTTCGGTTCTGGCCTAAAATCATTCTGGCAATCTTGCCTCTTCCAGAAGTTAGAAAAATCAGTAACTCCTTCATATTCTTTTTTTTTTCATATGCTAGGAATTAGACTTTACATCACAAGACCAGCCCAGTGACTAACTCTTGTTCGGCAGGAGGATTTACCTGGGGTCCAGAGCATCCTGTTTCCTAGGAACTTGTGATACTCCTTGAACCCACTGTGTGTGTGTGTGTGTGTGTGTGTGTGTGTGTGTGTGTGTTGTGCAGTCTAAACTAGGGCATGTTTTCATGTCTTGTTTTGGAAGAACTTTATTTCAATGTAATATAAGTGGGCATTAACACTGATTTTTCTAAAATCAGTCTTCTTACATCTATGAAAAACAAGCCAAATTTCATAACAAATTAAAAATAATATTAGTTAATACACTGTGCACTATAGTCTTAAAAGAATGGACAAAATGTTAGAGTCCAAGTCATAGTCAAAAAAGACTCTTACAAAAAAAGAAACAAATAGATAATAGCACAAAACTTTATTTTCAATGAACTAGGAGGACCTAGCAGTATAAATGAAATAAATTAGCATATATATTGAAATATTTTGCAATCACGGAGTATATAATTTGGGGAGATATTAGAACTTCCTGCTTCCTCTTTCTCTATCTTCCTTTTTATGTTTTCTTAAACATTTAATGGAAACAATAAATTGTAGCTGTATTTTACAGAAGCCAGCCACCACAGAAATTTACATAAATTAGAAGGAAGATAGATGGTTAAGGAGGGCCTGCTTCTGTGAGATATTTTCTCAGAACGTGAAACTCAGAGTTCAGTTGGAGAAAAGGTTTTGGACTGACACGTTAATTGGATGTTTAAAAAAAATATGAAAGCCTTTGGGTAAATAACCAGACTACGAATATTTCAAAGGCACCAATCTTACACAATAACCCTATCTAGTTATCTATGTGAATTTTTCCTTGGGGCTTACGAAATACCATTCCAAAGATATTTTTCTCATTAGCCAAAGTCACAAAATTCACTGAGTCCTAGACATACAGTTGACCTCTCCTCCTTCCCCAGAATAGAAAGGAACCCACAACTTTTGGACACTATTGACCCAATCTCCCCAATTTTAGTACTTACTTCCACTTCTGGTTTTTCACACCAGAGGAACAATGTGGCACTCAAACATACTTAAAAGTATGCTCTCAGGGTCTATTCATTTAGCTATGAATGTCTGAAGTTCATCCTTCTTTGTGTGTGTGTGTGTGTGTGTGTGTGTGTGTGTGTGTGTGTGTGTGGTACTGGGGATCGAGCTCAGGGTCTTGTGTGTCCAAGGTTGGTACAGGACCACTTGAGCTAAATCCCCAGCCCCTAGTTCATCCTCCCTTATGGCAGACTAGTACTCCATTGTCTAAAATGTCCACATCTCCTTCATCCATCATCAGTTGATGGGCATTTGGGATGCTTCAAGACTTACCTATTACAACTTGTGATGCTATAAACATGAGTGTACATATATGACTATGGTGTGACAATGTTTTTAATTGTTTCAGAGAGATGCCAAGACGGGGAATAGCTAGTTTAAACAGAATCTCTGGATTTATTTCTTGATGATTTTCCATCCTGATTTCTACACTGGTTGCACAAGTCTACACTCCCACCAACAGTGAAGGAGGGCTCCTATCTCTTGCTAAATCTTCTGATGCCATGTTTATCAGTGACTGTGGCCTCCCTGCCAGTAGACCAGCATTCTCCCCATTGTCATAGGCAGGCTGCCCCCGCTGTCTCTCTGACGTACATGGGCTGATCTGCTTTGCCTTTGTGACTTGGTATCAAACCTAGGATCCTGTAAGACAGTCTTTGGACCAATGGCATTTTTAAAGTCCCTTTAGGATAGTTTTTTTAAAGAAATCTATTTTATTGGTACAGTTTATATATAAATTATGATCACATTCAACATTGAGTATTTGTACCAGTATATGAAACATCTTGATTCTCATTTTTCCCATTCCTCTGCCCTCCCTACAACCCCTTATCCTCTATCTACATAAGCTTTTTTTGTTGTTTTCCTAATTTTTTTTGCTATCCTAATTTTTCTTTACTTTCACCACCCCCTCATTCCCTTTCTTTTTTGAACATTTTCTTCCTATTTCATAGTATGTATCACACATTTTGGAATACCAAGCCTTAGGTGGGCCACACAGTTTTCTTTTATATCAAACAACTGGATTTACAAGTTATAGTCCTAAATTTTACATATGAAAATCTGTAAAAAGTTTTCTTTTAAGTGTAGGGATTAAAGATATACTTTATATTAGAAAAAATCTATTCACTAAAAGGTTAATTGCTACAAATCAACTTGTTTTAACTGTTGTGGCTTAGGTCTCTTACTTTATGAAAGATACACCTAAAGAGTTGAAACCACCAGGATGTTTTCAAAAGCTCCTAGTAAGGAAATAGGCCAGATAATACATACACCAACTTTTCTTAGGCTAGATGTAAAGATACTGCTGTTATAGAATCGCCATCATTAAACAGAGGGGTCCTTAAGCACAGAGTCCAGTTTTCAGACCTACACTACTATAGTTGATTCCTCATTTCCATCTAATATCGCTGTTTCCTCTGATGCAATGCAGCTGAACATCTATAGTAATACTCATAACTTACATTTTATTAATTTAAAATATTTGACAGAGCTTCAGCAAATATACCACAGTAAACACACAGATCTCAAACTGCACAGATAGGCTGGAAAGAATGGGCTACACCTACTAGAACTTAACCCTGAACTATTTTCAAATTGCCCATTGGTGCTCTGTATATACTCTAGAAGAGCATTTCAGGGGAAAAAAAAAACATTTTATTTGAAAGGCTTAATTCTCACAGACATATTAAGATTTTTACTTCCCAGTAGGAAGACAAAAAGGAAACTTGACATTGGGACTTATAGGAAAGTAGAATTGAGAGTGAAAAAAGAAAATTAACCAGCATGCCCAGCCATGAAGAAACGATGCAGAAATTGGTCAAAATAGCAGGATGAACACCTACAACTTGTGTGTGAAAAATATATATCACTTCTACCCTTTGAGGAGCTCATAATTTCAATCATATTATACTTTGGAATGCAAGAATAAAGGGTATAACACAGTTCAGTGGTAGTTAGAGTACTAATTTTTTTTTTCCTTTTTCCACCACAGGTTAAATGCTGACATTTCCATTTGTCCATGTGAAGTTTTTAATAAGGACAAAGATGAGCAGTCCAAAGAAAATATATGGCTGAAAACTTAGAGGGTGATGCTTGATATTGTAGAAAAGAACAGGAAGAGGCCTGCAGTCAGAGGGTGTCCCTGAATGTGAGAAGATGTGCTGGCTGCCGAGGGCACAGATTTAGACAACTTCAGAACTCACTCCAAGACCAGGGATTGACTCAGTGATTCTGGTGCCTGCCTTGCAAGCACAAGCCCCCAAGTTCTATCCCCAGGCTCCAGTACCAGAGAGAGAGACAGAAAGAAAGAGAAAGAGAGAGACAGGCAGACAGACAGACAGAGACAGAGACAGAGAGGCAGAAAGAGACAAAGAGACAGGGAAACAGAGAGAGACAGAGATCATTCCAATGTGAGAATCATATTGATTCCTTTTTTAGTCATGAATTCCTGCTGTATCTCCCTATATATGCTTTGTTTCAGCCTTTGTTAATACCCCTATATTCCTTAAAGAAGAACAAAGGAAACAATATGAAATTGATAACTTGAAGGTATAAAGCTAACTTGGATTTTTTTCATTAATTTTATAAGAAACACATTGTTGTTGTTGTTTTCTTTTTAAAAATAATGTGTCCCCAGCCGGAGGAGATTTAGCTCAGTGGTTACGGAGCCTGCCTCCCAAGCGCAAGGTCCTGAGTTCAATCCCAGTAACCACATAACAATGCTGGGCGTGATGACTCATGCCCACCACCAATCAATACCACATACCACAGTGCTGGGCGTGATGGCTCACGCCTGTAATCCCAGCACTCGGGAGGCAGAGATAGGAGGATTGCTGAGTTCGAGGCTTGCCTGGGCTACATAGTGAGCTCAGGGCCAGCCTGAACTACAAAGTGAGACCCTGTCTCAAAAAAAAAAAAAAAACAATAATAATAATGTGTCCCTGAAAGCATTTGTAATAGGCTCTTCAGCTTCCAGGTAGAGAGTCTGAAAGTAAAGAAACCAAGAAGCATTTTCAGGGAAAGATTTTGGTTTTTTTTTGTTTTGTTTTTAATGAAAATAATCATGTAATCTTGTCCCATAGAAAGTGGGTGGGAATTTCACCTAGAATGGCAAGAAATCCTGATTTGGCAACCCAATAGATCTAATCTGATTCAGATATGTTTAAATGGCATCTTTTTTATTTCATTCTTTGAGGATGCATCATAACTATTTTAAAAAAATAGATCAGAAGAAAAATGTCCTGCAATGTATTATTAGTCAAGAGAAACTAACACATCTTGTGGATCTAAAACACAAAATCTGGACTCAGTTGTCATGTACATTTTCTGAGGACTTAGGGACTATTACTCTATACTGACAAAGGAGGTTGGAAAACATCTTGGTGCCATCGTGATCCTAACTGGAGCTACCATGTACATGCAGAATGTCCAAATTTGGGAAAAGAGAGACAACAGGCTTCTTTACCACATAAAGAACAAATGGGTTGCTTGGGAAAGCTGTTTGTGGGTCCGATATATAATTTTACATCTAGGAAATGTATGGTGCATCTTCTACAAGGGGTGATAAAAAATACAATGAATGTTGACAATTTTTTTTTGCTTTTGAGACAGGTTCTCGCTTTGTAGTTCAGGCTGGCCCTGAGCTCACTATGGTGCCCAAGCAAGCCGCTGCGAACTCAGCAATCCTCCTGCCTCTGCCTCCCGAGTGCTGGGATTACAGGCGTGAGCCACCACGTCCGGCACTGTGGTATGCGGTGTTGATTGTTGGTGGGCGTGTCTCCACACCCAGCATTATATGTGGTTACTGGGGATCAAACTCAGGACCTTGCGCTTGCGAGGCAGGCACCAGAACCACTGAGCTAACCCTCTGGCCCAATGGTGACAATTTTAAAAATTATTACAGTAAAAGACACATCATCATTAATTCCTTTCAATATATTCCCCTTTGTTTCACACACACTTTTGTCATCTTTCTTTCTGAAGTTCAACTGGTAGCCCTCTTTTGTCAGTGTCTTTATGAGGCATGATCAAAATACAGTAAGTGCTGCTAACAAATTTCATGCTATGAAAAGAACAATTGGTAAAAACATTATGTTGCATCCTCAACTACTTTATTCTCTGGGGGACACCACGAGATTTCTAGGTTTTCCTCAAAATCAATCTGACCATAAAAGGTAAAAATTTTGGATCAGTTCAGGACATTGAGGCAGCTCTGACAGACCTACCAATGATATTCGTGAAAGAGGAGCTTCAGAGCTGCTTCTGGAAGTGGTGAGAACCATGGGATGAGTGCGTTCAAAGTGAAGAGGAGGACTTTGAGGAGGATTAATGGTGATGTGTTTTTTGTTTGTTTCTATTTTTGTTTGTTTTTGGTAGCAGGGATCAAACTCAGGACCTTGCACTTATGAGGTAGGCAGCAGTGCCACTGACCTGAATTCCCAGCCCAATAGGTGTTTTACTGTGCTGAATTTTTTAAAAATTTAAACATTCATTGCAGTGTTTGTTCGCTTCTGGTATATCAGGTGGCAAAGGAACAAAGCCAGGCAGAGGTCACCACTAGTGGGACTGGTAACAGGAAGATACCTTGGCCAGTTCAAGACAGTAGAACAGCTTTAATTATGCTTCATTTAAAAAATATGAACTTCAGGACTGTATTGCTTTGTTGTAGATTCTATGCCACCATACTCCCTTGAATGATTCCACAAGAATTGTTTAAATAACAACTTATTTTTTCAACCTCCCTGCCAGATCTGGTTTTTCTGTCTACACTAATACACCATTTGTATATATTTTCAAGAAAAGAAGAAAGCTCTATAAAATAGACAAACAAAATGATATATATTATCTCTGCTATGGTTCTGCGATAAATTCCTCACATTTGAAAGCGTGCCCTGAATGTAAAAGACATAAGCAAGTCAGTCTTGATGGCTAAAAAGGGCAAATGAGGTAACAGTAATACTGTTGGGCTGTCTCAAATGTCTCAAAAGTTGGTCGGTGAAATTAATTTTTTTTCAGTATATATTGTCTATTCAAGGAAAATATTCCCCGGTGGTAAGACAACATGAGGCATTTAATAGACCGTGGTTGGAATGTGAGTTGTCATTTCTGTTTACCATTTGGGAACTTCTTAACAAAACAAGATATGCTCAAGGCGGATTTCCAAAACTTCCTCTACGTTATGGTTTGGGACTAGATGTCCCCCCACAAAGCCTCATGCTGTCATAGGTGGGGCTTTCTCAGAGGTGTCTGGATCTAGAAAGGGTGATGCTGGGATTAGGCGTTTTATTATAACATTAGTTCACTGAGTGGTTTGGTACCACCCTAAGCCAGGTAGCCTAGATAGAATATAAAAGGAGAAGGAAGCAGCTGCTGCTACTCATCACTTGTTGCTTGCCTTGCTGCCTGCCCTGCTTTACCATGAATTATTTATCCTGTGTGATGCTCCACTGTCATACCACCCCACCTCGGAGTCAGGCACCTATGGACTGAAACCCCTATACACTGTGAGCTGAAATAAACCCTTTGACCCTTGTCAAAATTTTTTTTTTTAGCAACAAGAAAAGTAACTAAGAAACTATACCACTCACAAATGCAGGACGACGCTTTTCATGCAATATTATTTTCATCTTCTAATCAAGCCTGCTAGAATGATCTCCCCCTGCTGTATATCTGCTGTAAGACAGTTGAAGATGAGGCTCTACCCTGGGCCTGCTGTTGTAACAGCTGGTGGCTTTGGCATTTTCGTATAAACATGCAAGCCAAAGAGGAATTTCTTCTTTATAATTGGCCCCCTCCTTCCCCTCATTGTGGGACATTCCACAATGCCACCAACGATGAAATGCGAAGAAACCAGGAATCATTTCTGCTTATGTGAACAGAGATCTGAAGTCTATGAGAGAAGGGAAGAAATAACAAAAAGCTTCAACGACCACAAAGAAAAGTTATAATCAAATCTGGATGCTCTTTTGGAGATCTGGCCAGGGCCCTCCATCTACCAGCTGTGGATGCTCAGGAAGTTGGAGCCAATCACCATTTCTCCCAGCCTTGCTGTTCCACTCCCTGAGCAACTGGTGCAAGCTGCTTGCTAAAACCATGCCAGAGCATTATCTGGGTTCACTATGGGTAGCACCCTTAGTGATCGCCACCCTCAAATATCCATGGACCATTTTACTCTTAAGAATGCTTCATGTAGGGTCAGCCATTTGTGTAAGGCTTATAAAAGTGTTGATTCAAAATGTCTTCAGGAGGCAGCATAGCGTTGTGTTAGGAGGGCATGGCTTTCTCAGTAACTCAGAACTGAAGGCTAATTCTGGACCTATGAGGATGAGCCAATTGAGTGATCTTGGTAGTGTCATCTAATTTATCAGAGATTTGGAATGTCAATGCTTCTCTCTCTCTCTCCTCTCTCTCTCTTTCTTTCTCAGTGTTGATAGGATTAGACACTGTCTTTGTAAAGCGCTGACCGCAGAGTCATGCTCAGTGCGAGCCAACTCGCCTGATAACGGCCTGCATGACAAAGTTCCCCATACAGTGCAGTGTAACACAGTGTACAGATTCTCTGATTCCCATCAGTGTGACAATATGACGGCTCAGGGTAAGGGAAGACAGGAAGCTTGAAGTGACTCTAAGTACTCTCACCAGCTCACAATAACCTTGCAACAACTTAAACATGATTCTGTATTTTTTAGTCACTTTTCTTAACAATATAAACTAAGGCATCTTTTGTAAAGAAAAGTAGTCTGTTAGTGTGAGAATACAAGGAAGAAAAGTACCACCCTGAGTCTTTTTCCAAGGAACTCAAGTGATTTTCCCATTCATTGGCAGTCAAGTCACCCTTACTGTTAAATACTGTTTCCCTAATATACTTCAATTCGAGTTTCCTTTTTGGTGGTTAAAACCTGTTTCTTCTCATTTGCCACATTAGGCAATTAATTGGGTATTTATAGCCAGCTATCATATACTCCACTGTCAGTGCTACTCAGTCATACATCTTAATTTCTCCACATCTTGCCACTTAAATCCTACCCCTTAATCACCTCATCATCTTTGTCACATTTTAAAAGATGCCTTCTACTTAATCAACTCCATTTTCTAAGCTAGAGTATGAACCATTGTGCAGAATTTTCCTAGTGCCGCTTTCCTGAGGCTCAATGCAGAGAAATTGTTTTCCTCTTAAGTGATTTCTTTAGATCCCAGGATGGTTTTTGCTTCCAGTGTAAGAGCATCACCATGCGAACCATTCCTGACTTACACTCCCGCGTTAACCGCAGTCTGTTCTCTGTGAATGCCTTGCACTGTGAAATGAGACTCTCACTAGTAAGGGCTGAGACGACTGAGAGTGAGCCTGGGGTGCCCATGCTCCCTTGGCCACATGTCTTCCTCCCCACCCCCAGCATGCTCCAGCCCCCGTCCTGCCCAGTGTTCACGAACATTCAGCCTTCATGGAAGGAAGAACCCCCTTCCAACAGCTTTCAGGATCCTTGGTCTCTTGAGCTAAAAACCAAGAGAAAATCTTGACCCTTGGCAGAGAGTCAGTTTTAGAGGTTTATATGACAGTTCGCCCTTTGTTAGTGTAAACTAGCCAATTTCTCCAGTAAATGACTATTACAGTTTGACTCATGTGGTTCCAAGGGACACATGTGCCCACTGGGGTGACCCACAAATCACTTTCCTCGGGATCTTCAAAAGAGCTGCAAAGCTCTGTCAACTAATTTCACCATGGCATCTTGCATCCCTCTCCCAGAGACTCAAGCTCCTCTTAGAATCGCAACAATTCTGGCAAATACCGTCCACAAGCTTGGTAGCCTTCGCTTAGTAGAGGCTTCCTCAAGTCGTCTGCTAGTGTGGTCATTTCTTGGTGGGACAACTCATCACTTTCTCCAGAAGCCAGGGGTCCTCCCGGATAACGTTTGGAAATGCTGCATTGTCATGGTCCTTCTCCAATGTGTCCCAAACAACCTGGAACAGTGTCATCTCTGAATTATTTTCAACTGTATGATTTGTCAAGAACAATGTTTTAAAGTGATCCTTTCACACTGCACGGTCTCCACTGACTTTATGCATAAAGTATTTACACAAGAGCTTCGAGTTGGGAAACAGATGAAGAGACACATTTGATCTCACACACATGCAACAGCTGGAGTCTGGGCATCTTCCTGTCCTCACCGCATGGGCTCCAATTGGTCCCTGTCACATGGAACTAAGCTGCTTTGTCACCCAGCATATGGTACAGAGTAAAGATTAGATGAGCATTTATTAAACGAAAGAATGATATGTTTTAGTATATTTCTTAAAGAAAGAGGCAGAATCATTTTAATTTCTAATGGATGAAAAAGAATTAATAATGAAGCTAGTTTTCTTTTCTACAAGTCTCATGGCTACTGTGGATGCTGCTAAGAGTTTGTTAATTATCCACAATGAGCTTTCACTTACTCATTCCATGTTCCAAGCACTCTGCATATATTACTTAATTATTATAAGTTGCAATGAGGTATTTGATCTTTCTTTGGCAGGTAAGATGTCACTGAGGAAGATAAGGTAGACTGTCAGTTTGAACTGTACATTGTAATGCCTGCTTTTTCTTTTTGGCTGTTTGAGCCTTTATCTATATATTTCTATTCTTCCCTATTTTGTATGCACATCATTTCATGCACACCACATGTATACATGAAAATGGAAGTTACTGAATTACTTTTTTCTTAGTCACATTTTATTGTAGTAGAAATATACTTTATAAATTTTATTTTTAACCATTTTAAATGTACAATTCTGTTGTATTAGGTATGTTTGCATTGTTGTGTAACAATCCACTGTCAGTACTTCCCCAACAGGAAAAAAATCTCACCTATCAAATACTAACTCCTTATTCTCTTCTCCCTGAAGACAAAAAAAAAAAAAAAAAAAACCAACAGGGTAGGTCTGAGTGTCGGCTTAACTTCTTGGTCTTTTTAAAAAAAATTTCATCTTTATTGGTGCATTGTATATACACATCATGGTCACACTCAAGGTTGGGAATTTGAATCAACATATGACACAATTTAATTCTCATTTTTTCCCATTCCCCTACCCACCCACAACCCTCCATCCCCTAAATACGTAAGCTTTGTTTTGCTTTTGTTTATTACCATCACATTTTTTCTTTACCCTTCATTACTCACTCCTCTACCATATTTCTCTTTGCATATTTTCTATTTCACAGGATCCATCATATACTCTAGAACTTATTAACATCTTCAATTTCTCATACCAGAGAACAGATATGATATTACTCTGCCTTAAAGAATGGTAAGTTTCAGTCATTTATACTGAAATGGATGTACCTTCAGGACATACTCATAAGTGAAATAAATAGGTCACAGATGTGTAAACTTCTTGATCTTCTGATTATTGAATCTACATATAGATCCCACACATTTCTCTTTCTTTCCTTTTTCAAACTGAATTTCTGTTAATGTGTGAAAAACAGTACAACTTGAAGGAAATACAATCCACATGTTTTGCTACATTTACACTTGTATACTCTTGAGAATGTCAATATGGTGTAATAATATACTTCTGATTTTTAAACAAAAAACAATTATAAACTTTTTAAGACAATTGTAAAAGATGAACTTTAAAGTTTTAAAATTCTAAGATGATCTATATAATTTTTCAAGATGATCTTGAAGCAAAATATTTAAAATGCATTCAGCTGCCTTTAAATTAGAAACCAAAGCCATAATGTAAAAAACTTAATAGACATCCTGACTTTCCTTTTTCATTAGAAAAAGCAGAGATTTCAGAGATATCTAAACCTGTTTGAATTGCTCTTATATTTGATTAGTATAGCAACACTCACCAAGCATCTGTTTGCTTATCTGTACAATGAGTGTAACTATGGCTTGCTTATGTTCCCAAAATGAAATACATGTTACATATCATGTGCTCATATATACAGCATGTGAAGAAAAGCATGCAACAAGTGTTAGCTCACACTCAAATCTACGTTCACAGCTTGGATGTTCCATAACAATACCATAAAAAGCTATCCATAAAATATAGAAATATACTCTATAGGAGGCTGAATTTTTCCTTTAACTATAAAGACTGAAATGATTGATCCTTTAAACGTTCTTGAAAGTGAAGTGAGTTGTTTAAGGTCACACATTACCTTGAAGGCTTAGCAACAAAAATAAAGCAGATTCAATCTTGAGGACTTTATGGGAGATAAATTGTGTTGAGGATATGCTTTAGGTCTCTGTGAGGTAGTGTCTCTCTCTAGCTTTCTGTTAGTGGTACTTTTATTTAATCATACACTCTCTTCAGATTCCAAAAATATTTATGTTAACTTATTTTTTTCTGTTTTTAACTTACTTCAAGTTAGGTTTCTTCATATCTTCACAACACCTCTTAAAATGATCAGAGTTTGTGGATAAAGAAGATGTGTTTTTTTTACAAAATGGAGTATTACTCTGCCATAAAGAATGACAAGATTGATCCATTTAGGTGCAAATGGAGAC
>PVIC010001021.1:0-33101 GCA_004025085.1 Thryonomys swinderianus
CTCTGGTCGACCATTGTCCTGGCTGGACCTCTGGACTTCAGATCTTGACTGCTAAACATCTGATGTGGCTTCTTCTATCCCTAACTGTTGACATAAAATAACTTCACTACTATTTGTTTCAGAAACAGTTGTGTTCCCAAAAAATACACAAAACAAAGGGAGAGTAGTAATAGGACAGAAGTAATACTGATGATTCTTTGGTATGTGATCTTCCAGGTTTTTATATTCATATTTTGTATTTTTTTTTTTGAAAATGAAATCATCCTCTGCCTACAACTCACAGCCAGTTTGTTGCATATTATTTTCTCATTAAATAATTACCTCCATCATTTTATATTTCATGACTGTTTTGTTGATCCTTGATTGGTCTGCGAGTTTGGGCTTCTTGAATACCCCTCCTGACTCTGTATCAGAATGTCTGGTTCCCTTCTTTGTCCTGCCTTTGTCAATCCCCAGTGGCCTCTAAAGGGGTTCTGAGAAAAGTGTAGTTGGCTATGGATTGTTGTGGTGGGAGATACAGACTATGGACATTCAGATTGACAGACCTTAGTTGCCAAGCCAGGATGCAGACATGAGGGAGCCTTTACTAGAGTCTTAAGGCCAGGCCAGCAGCATCAACAAGGCTTATTGCACATGAAGGTTGATTGGGCTCCTGTCCAAAGAGCACAGTTGGAGGCAGATATGCAGGTGACATTAAGTGACCTCATCTGTGAAGGTTACAAGGGTACAGCACAAGGGAGTCCAACAGATCACTTTGTGCAGATAGGGGACTCAAGGTCATCTGGTCAGCAAGCAATGACTAATCGTTGTTATATCTTGTTTCAGTCTTATCCAGTTAAGTGTAAATAAGGCTAGACTCCAGATACCCAAAGGGAATAGGTAAGGTTTAAAGTGTGCTCAGCAGTCACCATTCCTGGGTCAAATTCCAGCTTTGCCACTTACTTACCAACTTCTCTAGGCCAGTTTCACCAGTGGAAGGAAAGCAGTAATGCATGCTTCTTAAGTTGAGGGACTCAAATGAGCCAACATATGGAACTTAAGGGATAGTGCCTTTCTACAGTGTTAGCTGTCTATCCAGTGTGAAAAGCTTGCCACCAAAAGTAGGAGAGGCATGGACTTATCTCACATCCTGAGCAGGTTTAAGTCTCGAATACAGATTTCGAACACCTTGGGTCCCCTAAAGAGGTTGTCAGGTGGCTTGGTGCCACCTCTAAGGCTACTGTAATACTGTTAGGTGGAGACAACAACAGTCTGCCTTTATATCCCTGATTCATTAGGAATTGGAAGCTTGGGGGCTGAGGATTTAGCTCAAGTGGTATCGCACCTACCTTGGAAGCAGCTACCTTGGCCTGAGTTTGATCCCTGGTGCCACAAAAAAAAAAGATTAAAAAATAATTGGAAGCCGGGCGTGGTGGCTCACACCTGTAATCCCAGCACTCGGGAGGCAGAGACAGGAGGATTGCTGAGTTCGAGGCTTGCCTGGACTACATAGTGAGCTCAGAGCCAGCCTGAACTACAAAGTGAGACCCTGTCTCAAAAAGGAAAAAAAAAATAATTGGAAGCTTGTTAGATGCCAGAAACTACAGAGGACACAGGCAGATAGGAGCAGATCCTTAGAAGGCCAGTTGCACTGTGGTGTAGAGGTCTTCAGTTAGAATGCTGTTGCAAATCATGTGAAAATGCAGGTGTGCATTCCAGCTATTTCTAGAAATGAAAAACCTGCACCTTTTGAGGGTTAGGGTGGAGGAGACACAGGATTGCACTCAGGGCCTTTGCACTGAGCTGGTATATCCCCAGCCCTCTTTAGTTTGAGACATAGTCTGAAAGTTGCTAAGTTCCCTAGGCAGGGACTAAACTTGAGATCCTCTTTCCTCAGCCTCCCAGTGCTGAGGTTATGGATGTACAGTACCATTCTTAACCTTGCATTTGCAGTTTCAGTGCACAGATTTGGAGATTGTCTGGACCTTCGGTGGAGCTATGAATGTCTAGGTGATTGCCATGCACAGTTTAGAGAAAAAACAGTCTGGAATCCATTCACACATGACCTCTTGATAGATTTTTCTGCTCTTATATTGCAAAGTGAAGATGTCCAACACTGGAAGGGATGTATAATTATCCATGTGTAGAGTGGCACTCAGGATATACGTATATACGTGCTTGGGCTCTACAGAGGGAAGCATTGTTCGTTTGAATATCTTACTAGAAAGAAGCATGCCTTGGGCATTCGTTAGCCTTACACTCTCCTTAGCGAAAACCTGAGGTTCCTCAGTGTTCCGTGAATCACTGCTGTGTGTGGTCAGCATCAGAGATGAAATCAATCTGTCTTGGCCACGCGTCCTTGAAAAGAAAGCCATTCTGCCGGACGTGGTGGCTCACGCCTGTAATTCCAGCACTCGGGAGGCAGACAGGAGGATTGCTGAGTTCGCAGCGGCTTGCCTGGGCACCATAGTGAGCTCAGGGCCAGGCTGAACTACAACGCGAGACCCTGTCTCAAAAAGCAGAAAAAAAAAAAGAAAAAAAGAAAGCCATTCTCCCTGTAGGACTCAACCTCTGCATTAATGATTTTGTACTCTTGGGTTTGAAGGGCCGTGCATCATGTAGCCTTCCTGGTTGGAGGCCGTCGTATCACTCAAATCTTGGTGGTTTGTGGAGATCACTTCCCATTGGAGAAATAGCACCTCACCAGCAGCCAGGACAGGAACCTAGGTCACCTAGGTTAGGTGACCTAACCTAGGGGTTTTGATTAATGGGATGCACCTGTCTGGGACCCTTAATCAAACATTAATGAAGTGAAGGAGTGTTGGTAGTAGAGCTGATGTCTTGCTTGACCGGGTCCCAGAGGGATGAGGAACAATGGGTGCAGCTGTGGTATTTTAAAGCCCGTCCGTAGAAGTACAAGATATGAAAAAAAAGCTAGAAGGCTTTCTCCGATATAAATTATGATATACCATAATTATTGGGTGGGATTGGGGTTGCCACCTGACAACCTCTTTAGGGGACGCAAGGTTTTCGAAATCTGTATCCAGAGACTTAAACCTGCTCAGGACATGAGATGAGTCCATGCCTCTCCTACTTTGGTGGTGAGCTTTTCACACTGGATAGCATCTGCATTATCAGATAAATTCCTTCTCCGAGAAGTCCCGGAGCTGCTTGGCGTCCCTCGGTCTAGCCCTTTGATTGTGTGGTTCCTTTCTAACATTTTTCCTTTGAGTTAGGTAATCAAATTGCTACTTTTAACTAGAGCACACTAGTAAAATGAGAAAAGAAGTAGAAAGAGCATGTTATTCAGCCTCATCGCTGTAACAAGTTCTTGAGATGATCAACTTACTGCATGTGGCAGATTCAATTTAATAGGTTCTTGCCAGGGAGAGGTTGTTGTGGATTTTGCACAGAGGCCCTAGATCCTGTACTCACAGGGTCCGTAGGAAGCTAGAGGCTGGGTGAGAGAAAATGATGTGACAACAGAAACCAAGGTCAGAGTGAGGATTTGGAGATACTGCACTCCTGAGTTTCAGACTGCAGGAAGGAGCCACACACCAAGGAACAGAGGCTATAGCCCTTACAGATGGAGAAGTCAGGCAAACATCCTCTCTCAGGCTTTAGAGCGAATTTAATTTTTTGACACCTTGACTTTGATGCAGGAAGGTGCCATTTGGACTTCTGAGTATTGTAATATATTGGCATTGTTTTACCCATGTGTGTAAATTTGTTGCAGCAGCAATAAAAAACTGCTATAACATTCCTCCTGTGTGCAGGTAAAGAATGTGTCCAGAGGTGTACACGGTTGTCAGGACCCTCATTTGGAGGGCTTAAGCTGAAAGACCTGCTTTCCCCCTTAGGACAAGGTTTTACAGCAATGGGAGCGGGTTTAAATATTAATAGAATCACAAGACTGGAAGAAACTTTGAAAAAGCTATTTGGGCTCCAAATTCTGCAAACCCCAGTGTGCAAAGATCTGAGTTCACTAACATTCCCTGCTTTAAAGTATGTCCTCTGAAGATGCCAGGTGGATTCATACGTGTAATGGATAAGGCAGAACATTACCTCTGCTTTCATTCTTTCAAGTGCCTTTGGTTGTAATACTCCAGGTGGTAGTCTGACTGTCTCTGCAAGTAACTGCTCTACCACGCTGAATAGCCATAGTTGCTTCTTCCTGAGCAACAGGTGAATTGAAGTTCCCTTTGAAGGTGATCAGGAGAAAATGCCAGTAACAACTTGAGAGGGCCTATATTCATTTCATGGGGCCTCAGGGCTGCTAACCCAGAGGACAGTTGGATTCTCTGCCCTGGGTAATCAGAAAATGCTGCTGCCACCAGCTCTCAAAACACAGTGTGGGAGGCTACTTCCATCCCTAGTGTACAAACAGGTGAACAGATCACCCAGAATTATGACCCTGCTTGTCACAGGCCATGTTTGGGAAGAAGCTCAGGTTGGTAAAGCAGCGGCTGCTGGGGCTGAGAACCGAAGAACCTAAAAATAACCCAGCAGGGGCCTGTGTGAGGATGGTGACAAAGAGGTTTGTCCCGCTCTGCGGTGAGTGAGGGCAGAGGGTCTGCCATGTCAGAAAGTGCAGAGCAGGTGTAATTCTTACCCAGTTTTTAGAGAAGGATAATTTTGGGGGTCTCTTTCAGAAAGAATTCACATACCATAGAATTCACCTGTTTAAAGTATAATTCAGTGATTCTTTTTCACATACTGAAAAGTTGTACAACTATCACCATAATTTTAGAGCATTTTCACAGCCTAAAAACAAAAGAAATCCCTTTCCTCACATGCACTTTCTCCCTTCCCTTAACCACTAACAGCTGGTATTCTATATAGTGCTGTCTGTGTAACTGCCTATTTCAGACTTTGCTATAAATGCAATTATATATGACCTTTATTGTCTAGCTTTCGGTTAGCATGTTTTCTTTGTTCTTCTGTATATATCAGTACTTTTTTATAGCTGAGTATGCCATTGTATGGATATATGGCACCTTATCCACTAATAGACATGCGGATTGCCTCTGCCTTTTTTTTTTTTTTCTAGACAGGGTCTCGCTTTGTAGTTCAGGCTGGCCCTCAGCTCACTATGTAGCCCAGGCAAGCCTTGAACTCAGCAATCCTCCTGTCTCTGCCTCCCAAGTGCTGGGATTACAGGCGTAAGCCACCATGCCCAGCACTGTGGTATGTGGCATTGATTGCTGGTGGGCATGAGTCACCAAGCCCAGCATTGTATGTGGTTACCGGGATCCAACTCAGGACCTTGTGCTTGTAAGGCAGGCGCCAGAACCACTGAGCTAAATCTCCAGCCCCTGTTTTGTATTTTGAATAATTACCAAACTTTTTCACACAAACTACACCATTTTACATTGTTACCTGAGGACTTCAATTTTTCCACATTTTTTCAATGTTATTTTTCTCATATATTTCTATAAAACTAAGACTATAATGGGTGTAGTATGGTATCATTGTGGTTTTGATTTGCACATTGTTTTTGTTATTGAGTAGAAAGTTCTTTCTGTATTTCAAATACTAGACTCACCAAACATGATTTCTAACTAGTTTTCTCTCACATAGTTGTGAAACAACAACTAGTGTCCTCTAATGCACAAGTTTTTAATTTTGATTGTTTTATTTTTATATTTGTTTGTATCTTTGGTGTTAAGTTTAAGAAATATTGCCAAAGCCAGATCATAAAGATTTTCCCCTGTACTGACTTCTAAGAATTTTATAGTTACATTCTTCTGTTTCAGTCTTTAATCAATTTGATTTCATTTTTATATATGATGTGAGGTAAGAATTCAACTTTAATCCTTTACATGTGGCTATCTGGTTATTCTAATTTCTCCATTGAGAATGATACTCCTTTCCCCATCGCCACTCTTCTCAAAAATCAATTGATTGGGCAGGAGCTTTAGCTCAGTGGTTCCAGCGCCTGTCTAGCAAGCATAAGGTCTCTGGTTTGATCCTTGATAACCACATACAACAATAATGAGCGTGGTGGCTCAAGCCCACCAGCAGTCAGTACCACACACCACAGGAGCTGGGTTTGGTGGCTCAAGCCTGTAATCCCAGCACTCGGGAGGCAGAGGCAAGAGGATTGCTGAGTTTGAGGCTTGCCTGGTCTACCTAGGGAGCTCAGGGCCAGCCTGAACTAAAAGCAAGACTGTGTCTCAGAAAAAAAAAAATCAACTGTAACCAAATAGGATTATTTCTGCATATTCAGCTCTAACCCATTGATCTGTTCTGATCCCAGTATCACACCATTTTGATTTCCATAACTTTAAGTTTGGAACCTTCTGCTTCATTATTTAATAATTTAAGCCCTACCTAGTCCCTTAAGTTTGCATATGAATTCTAGGATTGGTTTTCCAGCTGTGCTCAAAAGGGTATTGTGATTTGGATAGGAGTTGGCATTTTGAGTGTTATCACTATCTTAAAGGTATCATCTTCCAGGGATGAACATGAATAGTCATTGCATGTAATTAGGTCTTTATAGCAATCGTTTTTAGCTTTCACTTAAAAGACTTTCAGCTACTTGGTTAAATTTATTCCTACATATTTTTATTCATTTTGAGACTATTATACATTAAATTGGTTTTAATTTCCCCTTCCCATTGCTTATGGCTTGTGTACTATGACATTTTCATGCTGATCTTGCTTCCTGTAACTTTGCTGAACTCATTAGCTCTAAATATTTTTGTGGATTCTTTAGAGCTTTCTATATATAAGATCACAGAGATAGTCTTACTTCCTATTTTGTCTTTTTTCTTGCCTAATTGCATAACTTATACTCTTTTAAAGAGAGGTGATTTAAGTGGATATCTTTGTCTTGTTCCTAATCTTATATGAAAAGCTTTCAACCCTTTATTGTTGAATCTGAGGTTAACTGTAGGCTTTGACATACACCTTATATTTTGTTGCAAAAGGTCCCTTCTAAATCTAATTAATTGAATGTTTTAAAAGGGTCAAATGTTTGTTCCACATGAAAGCATATTTTTTTTAATTTTGGAAACTGCACCTAGAGATCAACTTACTCTTCCTCCTTTTTGTATTCCAATAACACATAAAAAGAACCATTTTTACTGTTACTGACTTTCACTAGTCCCTCCTGAAGTCCTTAATGGAAATTATAGCTTAATGTTTCACTGAGTTTCCAGAATTTGTCCTGCAGCCCATTATGTCTAGATGTGGAACAGGGATGATTAAAAACAGTTCTATTACCTGTATCATTTCATCCTCCCTAAAGAACATAGGATACTACACATTTCATATCTTACCATCAGAATATCTGGATAAGCATTTGTTTTGACCAGATGGGTTCAACTGTCAAATGGCTCAGGAAACATATCTCCACTGGACCAACCACAGATCCATAACACAAAAAACTGAAAAGAAAAACAGAAAGCCAGAAAATCCATGAGAGGATTATCTGTGAAGTGAAAAAGTTCAAACTCACTTAAGCGTTTAGGTTATTTTTTCTTCATCTTTCAAGGGTAATTTAAAATCAGCCAATTTCCAAAAAGACTTACAATGAAAAAAGAAGATAACGATAAAGCTAGAGGTAGTTTTTAAAATTACAGCAGAGGAAGAGAAAAGATACATGCAAAAATAATTTCTACAATTAAACATGTCATAATAAAATATAACTATACTTATCAGAATGGTTATAATTTTTAAAAAGCAGAAAAATGGTGGCCAAGAACTGAACAAATTAAACTTTATGCATTGCTAGTAGAATGTAAAATAGTTGACCATTGTGGAAAACAATTTAATGGTTCCTCAGTAAGTAAACATAGAACTACCAAATGACTCGGCATTTCAGCTCCAAAGATAATTAAAATAAGAACTCAGACACTTATACCCCCATATTCACTACAGCATTATTCAAAATAGCTAGAAGTTGTGTACATTTCACCCATCAGTGGATGGGTGATAAAACAAAATGTAGCTTATATACTTCAGTTAAAGATCAGACCAAAGGATTGAAATCCTGGTACATGCCACAAGTGGAAGAATGTTGAAAGAAATGTACTAAGTTAAAATAGCCTAATTTAGCAGAGGAGACATATTGAACAATCCCACTTACATTATATATCTAGCATAGGCAAGACTGTCAGAGAAAATAGATTAGAGGTTCTCAGAGGTTGAGGGAGAGACAATGGGAACTTATTGGTTAATAATAATCGTTTTTCTTAAAGTGAGGAAGGGGTTTGGAAATAATGGTGAAAGTTGTACACATTATGAATGATACTAGTGCCACCAAATTGGCATCTGAAATTTAGAAATCAAAGAGTAAATGTGATTCTAAATTTCTGGATGCTCAAACCAAGTGATAGGAAACTAGCATGCTAACAAGTCCAAGGCTGCTGGCTGTTTGTCCAAAAATGATGAGTTTCCGTTAAGATGAAGACAGTTCTGATACTACCAGAGGCTTAATCCTCACACCATTCACACCCTGTGTTCACAACAGTAGTTACAAAGACTGAACGGCCCAGTGCAAACCACACACATCACTGAGGAAGAAAATCATTTAGTAATGTGGTCTCTTCACACAGATCAGTTCATTTTATTCCCAGATACATACTCTAGGAGTTGAGATAATTTAAGAAGCAGCAGAGAAACAAATGCTCATGCCCTGGAACTCCTGGGATAACTGTACTTTCATGCTCTCAGGGAATGAGCCCTGGAGGCTCCTGTAGTCCCAGGCGCCAACTCTCCAATTTCTCTCCTGTTTTACTCGGAATTGAATTGAACACTTTGTACTTAGATACATCCCAGCCTTTTCCTTTTTTTAACATTTTATGTTTTGAGATAGGCTCACATTAATTGCTGAATTCCCCAGGTTGAACTTGAAATTGCCATCTTCCTACCTTGGTCTCTGAAAGTTCTGGGATTATAGGAATGTACCACCATACCAACTAGTTCCCCTTCTTTTGTATCTAAAAGTCCCCCACAAAGCCTCATGCCCTCACAGGTGGGGCCTTTCAGAGATGGCTGAATCTGGAGTGTGTGGACAGATTAAGGGTGTGTGGTACTAAGTTAGTTCACTGGTTTAGCATAGTCCTAGATGTAGATAATGGACATGGATGGCACCACCCAAAAGGCTTATGTTCTGGATGAGATAAAAGAAACAAGAAGGTGAGCTTTCACTCTGGATCTATTTCTTTGCTGCTTCACTGCTTGCTGCCTATCCCCTGACTGCTATGCCATGGACTGTTTCTCCTCTGTGACATCCCTCTGCCATGACATCCTGCCTTAGGAGCAGCCAGTTATACACTGACACTTGTACAAACTTTGAGCCAAAGTAAATCTCCCCTCTAAATTCTGGATGTTGGATATTTTGTCTCAGCAATGAAAATAGAAACAAATAAAAAAATAGTAACTACTGATGGGCATTCACAGGTTTTACAAACCTCCTCCAGAAAGCCTCCCCCATGCCATCAATGTTTTCTTGTGAATATGTTGTTTGGTAGAGTATAATTCTTTATTCACCACCACCTTGCATTGCTAGTGATCTTGCTATGTGTTTTTCTTCATCAAGGTGTATCCTCTGCTACCATCTCATCTTGGCTGTTGGAGGCTGTAGCACACAGACATTCAGATGAGAATTAGAGTATAGGAAGTTTTTTTGGCAGTAACAATAGGGAATGCAGTGACGGAATGCAGAGAGGTTTGGCCAGGAGGAGCGGATTCATGATGCACTTTCAGCAGAATTCCCAGATGACCCCACTGAGAACATCTAAAGCTCAAGTAGTCCTCCAGTCTGTCTCAGGGTGGGGCGACAGGCCTAGGTCTTTGTACCCTGTGATGACAATGACTCAAGGCTGCTCCTGGAAGGGGCTGTGAACTTGGGTGAAGTGAGTCCAGAGGGGCTGTTGCTGAGAAGGCCATGGGACTCCAGGTTCTTGCTGTACTTAGAGGTGTCAAGGCCAACTTGGTCACTGCCAATAAGTACATAGTGCTGCTGTGGGAGAAGTGAAAACTAAACAAAGAAACTTTGCAAGATAGTATGTGACTGGAATGTGTTGGAATCAGAAATCATAAGTGTTATGATTTATATCTAAATGTTTCCCCAAAGCTTCATGCACTCATAGGAGAGGCTTTTGAAAGTCAATTGAATTATGAAGATGATGTATCTGGCTTACTGGGATCTGGTTGGAAGGGGTGATCACTAGGGGTGTGACTTGGAATGGCATTAACTCCCTTTCTAGCTAATACCTTCTCTCTGTGCTTCTTGTGCTGCTATGACATGAGCAGTTTTCCACTATGCCCTTCTGCCATGCTATCCTGCCTTGGATCCAGCCAACTATAAACTATAACAAGAGACAAAATACAACTCCCTTCGAATTGCAAGTGTCTTGGTATTTTGTTCCAGAAACTAGGAAATTCAGTAACACAATAAGGATCAAAGAAGCTCTGAGGAGAAGACTATAACCTATCACCCAAAGAAGTATTCAGTAAAGAGAAGATCAGAACCAAAGAGGAGAGACAGAAGAAAGCTAGGGTGCAGAATCAGAGTCAAGCTAGCTGGAGCAATCTAGAGGACTTGGAAATCTCTGTTCTCTTCTTCTAAGTTAAAGTTGTAGGTCAATACAATAGGGAAATAGGACCCTCCAGAATCTCTCTCTCTCCTTCCCTCTATGTGCCACTCCCTGATACCGTATGTCTAGAACTGGAATTAATTTCAGAAGCCCTCCAGGGAGGGAATGATAGTCTAGGGCTTCCCAAAATTAGAATAGCTTCTACCCCTGGATCTTAGGAAAAAATTGGGTTTTCCTCTCAGGATGTGAAACAATAGAGAGTAAGGGACATTTCTATACTTAAACCTATCCCTTTTTTAGAAATATTTTGTGCTTTTATTTAAAACCTCAGAGCCACAACTCAACAAGCAAAATGTTGGAAGGATATTTCTTCCTGGCACTTTATATTCATTCTGTAAAGGTATGCATTAAACTGACCAAGAATCATTTTGCCTTATTCAATTTTTTTTTTTTTTTTTTTTTTTTTTTTTTTTTTTTTTTTTTTTTTTTTTTTTTTTTTTTTTTTTTTTTTTTTTTTTTTTTTTTTTTTTTTTTTTTTTGCTTTTTGAGACAGGGTCTCACTTTGTAGTTGAGGCTGGCTCTGAGCTCACTATGGTGCCCAGACAAGCCGCCGCGAACTCAGCAATCCTCCCGTCTCTGCCTCCCGAGTGCTGGGATTACAGGCGTGAGCCACCACGTCCAGCATTGTGGTATGCGGTGTTGATTGTTGGTGGGCGTGAGTCTCCACGCCCAGCATTATATGTGGTTACCGGGGATCGAACTCAGGACCTTGTGCTTGCGAGGGAGGTGCCGGAACCACTGAGCTAACCCTCTGGCCCACCTTATTCAATTTTTTAAAAAAGCTTATACGCTCAATGATGAATTTTCTAGTTCCAAATGATATGTCTCCAATTAGGAAGTGCCTTGGAATTCTTTGATTCATGCTATTGTTTGAAGGCATTTTTCTCATTTGCTTCTCTGGAGCTGGAAATGTCATCTCTTGGTCTTTCTAAATCTGGTGTTTCCATTATAAGATCTGGAGCTAAACACTCTGGCCCTTGTTATCCTGAACTCTGAGCACCTGAAGTCGGGGTGCAGGACATATATTAGCCTGCAGGAAAGATAAGGTGTAGGTAATTCCTAAGCCCCCTTCCAGTCCTCCTTCCTAACTCTGCTTCTTGCGAGCTACTTAACACACACAAAAGGCCAGCTGAGACACTACTCTATGCATGCCTTCTCTCCCTATCATACTCTGTCACCCCAACTGATGATGGTGCCCAACAGGTAGCAAGTTGAGACCATTAGGAAAACAATAAGTGCAGAGCATAAAACTGGGCAGAGTCCTTGGCTGCCACTGATCCAACCTGGGACATTACATGTTTGTGCAGGTTCCTGGCAGCAGATGAATAGATTTTATGATCATCATTCCTTGTAGAAAGCTTTTGGTTCTTGGCCAGAGGTCTTTGTTAGAAATTTTTATATGAAATGAGGATTGTTTAAGAGCTAAGGTTTTAAGGCATGGAAATTAAAAAAAAAAACTACCTTTGGGGAAACAGAGGGGAAGAAGCTAATTAAAACTCAAGAGTAGTGGGAGGAACAATTACTCTAAGGAACTATCATCTCTCCACACACTCCTGCAAAGAAATTAGCTTCAATGCCCACAAAATGGGAAAAACAAATGCTAGTTATGCCTAGATGTTTCCTTAAACATGTTTTCTCTTCCCATCACCATCTATGATCACTAACATTACTTTGATAGTGGGTTGGAGGTAAGCCCATTGCTTATCTGGAGAAGTTATTTCCTCCCACTTTTATCTCAAAGCAAATCTACAGCAGAGGAGGCTGGAGCCAGCATCAAGTCCATAACAGTTTCCTGAGGAAAAGAAAAATCTTCAAATGGTTGAGTGTCTATTATAGTCTGTAGCATAGAATAATAGTGTATACCACAATAGAAAAGTATGTTTTTAATTGTTGGATTTCAGTGGAACATAGCATTGAAAGAATGTGGTTAAAGTCATTGTACAAAGCCAGATGATGCCATGACATATATCAATGGAGGTAGGATCTAAATCTAAATTTATCTCCAACTATAAATATAGTAGTGCACCTGGCTGAGACTAGACAATCTGATTTTTTTCTTGGTTGCTTCCAAGTTTTAGCACTTATACAATCAAGAGTGATGTTGCTATAAGCAACCATGTGTATGTTTTGTGTGGACATAAATTTTCTTTTGTTTCCAGATGAGTCACCCTACTGGAGACAAGGAGTGGGTGAGGAAAAGCGATGGATATTTGCAAGTTGCAGGCAGCCTCTGGGTTTCTCTGGAGGTGCAGGACTGACTTTCACCTTTGTAACAAGCGATCTGAGCCTTTTGGACGTTCCAAGGTAAAGCATCTATCTGAAATGCCAAGGTAAGAAGCAGATCACATGCCTTTGAAGAGCATTTCATGCACTGCAACATGCTTATCTGCTGACTGTCTTCCCTTCCAGGGCAATTCTTCCTTAAAGGGAAGATAAGGACTGTCTTTTATTACTGAAAATGTTTTATGTGTTCTCAAGGTGTGTGTGTGTGTGTGTGTGTGTGTGTGTGTGTGTATGCAGACATATGCAGATGTGTATTGTGTGTGTGTGTGCGTGTACACAAGCATTCTTGTTCAAGAATTTAACCACCCCTTGCCTGGGCTACATAGTGAGCTCAGTGCTAGCCTGAACTACAAAGCGAGACCCTGTCTCAAAAAAAAAAAAAAGAGAATTTAACCACCCTTGAGTGGGAGTGGAATGGAGTGAGGATAGAGCAGGAAGGATGCAGTAATGTGTCCTCATCTCAGGTTTTCTTTTTAGAGCTTCACATCGTGTGTCATGGGAGAATGAGTAACTATGACTGTGTCTCCTTGGGAGTCTGGATATCATTCAGACCAGTGTTGAGACTAAGGCATGGCCTCAGGAGAATCCTTTGTTTCTGATGGGAGTGCAGGACACTCCAGAAATGGCTACAGTGTGGGAGATGAAGGCTCAAACCCCAGAGACAACAGAAACCCCCAAGGGCCCTGTATACCGGAAGATGACTGTTTTGAATGAAACAGCCCCATCCAACTCTCAGTGGTCTTGTTTGCACAATTGCTTGTAGAAGGGACTGATTCTGACATGGGCAACTAATAATTATAAGTAGCAATTTCAGTGCTGTTCATCTCTCTCTGAAAGGCCGCAGGAGGAGAACTGATAAGACTAAGACTTCCTGTGAGAAGAACAGGTGAGAGAGGACATGTCAACTGGAGACACCTGAATTACATAGATCTTTGAATTTCAAAAGGGGCAATTCTGCCCCACAGGGGACAGTTGGCATGTCTAGAGACATTTTTAGTTGTCATAACATGAAGGTAGCCACTAGCATCTAGTGGTTAGAGGCCACAGATGATGCTAAGTTTCCTGCAATACACAGGACAGCTTGCTGAACAACAAATTGCCTAGTATAAAATGTGAATAGTGCTAAGGCTGAGTAAGCCTTGGGTGAATGGGGTCTTTGGAGTGCTCTGGCCATATCCTTGGGAGCCTGCCCTCTAGTGGAGAGGCAGAAACAGGTCCTTGCCCAGTGTGGTCCACAATGTGGCTAGATCTGGAGCTGTGGCAGGTGGGGGGATTAGGACTAACTTCTCAAAGCATGAAACTCTTTGGAAATAAGAAAAAACTTCAGGTGTGGATCTGGGACAGTCCAGGGACAGGACCAGCTTTTCAAAGAAGTAATGTGATCTGAGACTTCATCAATGAGGAAAAGAACTTGATAAAATAACATTAAAATCATCTGGAAGAACACAGAAGACCAATAATATCAAATAGTGAATTCTTTTTCAATAACACCACAAAAGACAATCATGAAGATACATGGAAATACTGAAATAGGTGAAAGGACAGCATGAATTAAAATGATAGAAGTTTCAACTTGATTTTTAAAAAATAAAAAAAAATGATAAGCTAGAAATGAATGCACTATCATTCAATCTTGGCCACTTCTTTTTTTTTCCTTTTTGAGACAGGGTCTCACTTTGTAGTTCAGGCTGGCTCTGAGCTCACTATGTAGCCCAGGCAAGCCTTGAACTCAGCAATCCTCCTGTCTCTGCCTCCCGAGTGCTGGGATTATAGGCGTGAGCCACCATGCCCGGCTCTTGGCCACTTCTTAATCATTCTCTGCCAGTAATTTTGTTTTATTTTGTCCCTAACTTGCCTCCAAGCTTTTGTTTGCCCTCTTCCTCCTGCCAGGAGTGCCTGGTTGTGCCTCTCCCTCACTCATTAGTGAAAACCATTCCCATATTTAAGTTGTCTTTCACAAGAGGCCTTCTGTGCCCATCATCAGAAGGGATCTTGCTTTCCACCCAAAACCAGCTGCCCTTGATTGTACTCTCAGTCTGCTGTTACCACATTTTGCTGCATTATGGTCATTATAGAAATAGCTTTGGCTTTTGGCAGATAAAAATCCATCAGGACCAGGACAACATTAAACACATTTGAGTGGGACCCTGGTGCCCTGCACCTAGGAAACCAACTAAACCTCCACAGATGGGATTGCACACAGCATGCTGGTGAGAAGCCTGGATCACTGTCTCCTATTACATAAAACAGTGGCTACAGAGGAGCAAACAGTTACATTGGCAATCTAGTCACAAACTGTAATAGTGAGGATAGGGAACAGGAGAGCAATTTGTGATTGCTGAATACATTGGAGATATTGATGCAAACAAGAGCAATTTGTTTTACTATGTAAAAGAAAACATTATTCATAAAATGTAGAATAAATGCAAAGAAAGAAACCAAAGAGAAAGAGAGAAAAAACAAAAATATAAAATAAATATTGCATGGGCCAGAGGGTTAGCTCAGTGGTTCCGGCACCTGCCTCCCAAGCGCAAGGTCCTGAGTTCGATCCCCGGTAACCACATACAGTGCTGGGCATGGAGACTCACGCCCACCAGCAGTCAATATCACATACCACAGTGCTGGGCATGGTGGCTCACACCTGTAATCCCAGCACTTGGGAGGCAGAGACAGGAGGATTGCTGAGTTCAAGGCTTGCCTGGGCTACATAGTGAGCTCAGGGCCAGCCTGAACTACAAAACGAGACCCTGTCTCAAAAAGGAAAAATAAATAAATAAGTAAATAAATAAATATTGCATCACAGAAGCAAAACAGAACATGGAAGGCAGGCAGAAAGCAGCTGGCAGCAGCAGCAAACCTCCAGTTCTCTTTTATCCCATCTAGACTACAAGCATACTGGGTAAAGCCACTCACACCTGGGGTGGACCTTCCCATTGTCCATGGCCAGAACTATGCTAAACCAATCAGTGAACTAATCCAGTACTACATATCCTTAATCCTTGTGTCACACACCCTAGATCCCACCACGTCCAAAAACACCACTTATGAGTGTGTAAGGCTTTAGATATAAGGCATAACAAGTAGAATTGCATGTTTTTTACATACATTGATATTGATAAGTAACCATTAAATCAATAATTAGATTCTTTTAAAAGTGTGTGAACAACTTTTACAAAGGATACATAGTCGTCATGTGGGAAAAATGAAGCCTTTCTAGTTATTAAGAATTTCAAATCAAAACAATATAAAATATATCACTATATACCAATTAAACCTTTTTAATAATTAAAACCTTGATTGATGGCAGAATCTAGGTCTGTCTGAGCCAACTGCACTGCACGCCAGTCTCCTAGATCCTGAGAGAGCCCTTGGCCTTCGGTAGACTGAATTAAGACCTAAATGAGCATTGAGCTAAAGGGCATACGGTGGCCGAAGATTGCCCCATCCTCCCCAACGTTAGGCCCCTCCTCTTACAAACATAGACCAATCTTCAATAACCACCTGAAATCCCTCCCACATCTTGTGCTGTGTAATGCCCTACACTGCATTCATTAAGCGGAAGTGTTCCAGAAACCTCCCCAGAGTCTGGTGTGCGTGTGTGACTCTGTGCCTCACCCTCCCATGTGCAGCCCAGTGACAATAACAACTGGTGCCCAAATATAGGGCCCTTGGGTATTCCTTCACCTCGCCTCTCTGGTGAGTGCCCCCCCCCTTCCTGGGGGAATTATTCTTTCTCTCCCTGTGGCCCAGCAGACCAAGTCCCTCCCTGCCACACAGCAGGCTGTGTCTCTGCCTGAAGCTCAGCAGGCCACATCCCTTCCTGTGGCTCAACAGACCAAACTCCCCCTATGGCTCAGCAGGCCACGTCTCTCCCTGCAGCTCAGCAGGCCTTGTGTCCTACTGTGGCTCAGCAGCTGCTTTTTTAACATGTCAAATTCCCTTCCACCTTCTTTACACTGACCTCACCTCTCTAGAGAAATATCCTCTACTACTCTGTGCAATCTCAAGATAGCGCCAGTGCCCCTTCTCTTCTGGCTGACACACAGGCACCACCCCTATGGATCACTGGCCCCTCCTTCCACTCCACCCCTTAAACTGCCCCTCCTGTGGGCAATTTTCAACCCTCATCCCCAGCTTCCAGAAGCGATGGCAAAGGCAATGTCTGGTGCCATGGGGCTGTGGCTGCTGCTGCTGCTGCTGCTGCTGCTGCTGCTGCTGCTGCTGCTGCCGCCACTGCTCGGCAAAGCCTCTCTGGGCCTCTACTTCACAAGGGATGCCTACTGGGAACAGCAGTACTTGGACCAGCCAGCTGGG
The DNA here is from genome assembly GCA_004025085.1 of Thryonomys swinderianus. Taxonomy (NCBI): domain Eukaryota; kingdom Metazoa; phylum Chordata; class Mammalia; order Rodentia; family Thryonomyidae; genus Thryonomys; species Thryonomys swinderianus. The sequence goes on from PVIC010001021.1 coordinate 17,184, forward strand.
ACCCCCACTGCTCTACATGCCTGCCCAGCGAGACATGCCCAGAGAGGTACCCAGCTTCCACCTGGGCCAGCACCTCCAGAGTGTCTATAACAAGCCACTTCACAAGAACAGCTGGATCCACGCGGAAGACACTGGCCTTCTCTACCTCAACCAAACCCTGATCTGCGACTCCTGGGAGCAGCTCAGCCTGTGGAATAGTGGCTCCCTACAAAAGATGTCAAGCCCTACACCACCACCCGATCCACCAATCAGCCAAATGAGGAGGCTCTCACTTCAGGAATGGCTCAAAACATGTCGATGTCACCCAGCTCCATGACACCCCAATAAGACCACCTGAAGAGATATAAAGGACCTCCATGACCAAGCTTGTGCTTTGGCCCCTCCAGACACTCCCCACCCCATACCAGAGCCAATGCTGCTGGTCCTCCTGTGTGCTACACACACCGCCAACTCCGAGGCTGCAGTCATATAAGTATGAGCCCTAGTTCCCAGCCCCCCTTTCCTAGTCACAATTGACTGGAACTCCTCCCTCCCTCAACCCCTTTAGCAATGACTCCTCTATTTACCTTGTAGTCATCAATGGCATCCACTCCGAGTCTCCTGTTGATACCATGTGGAATACTTTTGTCTCTCCTTCCTCTATTTTTCTACTTCATCTCCAACTTACTCTCCCTCTACCCTAGCAACATAAAGGCTGACACCACTGTGCCATCTTTCTTGATCTTGGAGCCAATGCTTCCTTCTCCAGAGTCTCTGGGACCTCCTACTTGTGCGGTAACTCATACTATGTGTCCTATACCCCCAAATCAACAATTTTGCCTTTCAGCACCTGTGTGCCCATCCTTTACCAAGGACTGGTTGGGCAGCGACCCCGTTTAACCTTAGGCTTCACTGACACAGGAAATATAGTTTGAGGGCCTCGGCCATCATCGTGTCCATAGTTACTGCAGTCTCTGCAGCTGCCACTGCTTTAATCACCTTGCACAACCAGATCGCCACTGTTGCCACTGTTAATCAACTCGCTCAAAATACTGTGCACACCCTTAGACAAACTTCAGCTCTCTTCCATGATACCTGTGCTGCCATTGTCAACCTACATCCCAAATGAACTTACTTCTTTGATGTGGTTATCTTTAATATGTCTAGGGCTCCATTTGGGAGGGATTCACAATGGGCTAGTCCAAATTAAATTTATGAGCTTGGAAGGGTATTTTAGGGTCACCCTATCTGACCAAATCCATAAAAATGTCACATGGCTGGCAGAGGCCATCAGTCTAAACAGAGGGGAGGAGATGATGGTGAAATCTAGGTCTGGCTGAGGCAACTGCACTGCACACCAGTCTTCCAGGTCCTGAGAGGCCCTGGGTAGACTAAGTTGAGACCTAAGTGAGTGTTGAGAAAGGTCACACCATGGCCAGAGATTGGCCAGTCCTCCCCAACGTTGGGCCCCTCCTCTGACAACCACAGACCAATCCCCAGTAGCCACCACAAACCCCTCCCATCGCTTGTGCTATATAATGCCCTACACGGGATTCATTAAATGGAAGCTTTCCAGAAACCTCCCCAGAGTCTGGGGTGTGTGTGTGTGTGTGTGTGTGTGTGTGTGTGTGTGTGACCCTCACAGTGTGCAGGCCCAGGGCAATAACACTTTATTTATGAGGCTGTCAGTCTCTGTCTCTTTTTCTTCAAAGCCTGAGCTAAAAAGGGACCGTGAACTCTTTCTATGGCTACACTACCCTGAATGCACCCGATCTCGTCTCATCTCAGAAGCTAAGCAGGGTTGGGCTTGGCTAGTACTTGGAAGGGAGAACAGTGAACTCATTAAATCTCTCAGAAGTATACTTTAGAGATAAATCATATCACTCTTACATTTTAACTCCATTATTAGATCTGGGAGACTATGTAGCAAGAAAATGATGCCAAGAGACTAAAATTCTGCTAATTGCAATTTTCCAGGTCTGAGACAGCAGGAGGCCAGAGAGGCTGGACAGGAGGCAGCAGGAGACAGTGGTCGGGAGATGAAGAGAGAAGAGCCCAGGAGGATTTGCACTCATTGCATAGTTATTCCCTAAAGGACAAATATGTGGGTTTTTTATGTTACAGCATTTACATAAAGTAGTTAAATGAAAGCAGTCATACCGAGCATCCATCTGAGGCAGAAGGCAGATTGGAGTCTTGGGCAAATGGGGCACTGAGGAATTGGTCAGCTCACACTGCTGCAGCCAAGGCCATGGGTTGGATGGCTTGAACCTTAGGCATTTAGTTCTCACAGTTCTGGAGGCTGGAAACCCCAGATGAAGGTGCCGGCTTTCCTGGGAGGATTCTCTTCCGGGCTCATGGGAAGCAGAACTTCAGCTGCATCTTCACATGGTGAAGAGGGAGAAAGTGAGCTCTCCGGTCACCTTTATTAAGACACCCTATCAAATCAGGGTTCCACTCTTAGGACCTCATTTGAATCCTGGGTGGATCCTCCTAACACAGACACATTGGGAGTAAGGGGTTCAAAATATGAATCTTGACAAGGAAGTGATACAAGCTAGTCCATGGAACACATGGACAAATGTCTTTCACTTCTTTTTCTTTGGTTTTGTTCTTTTGAATCAAGATCTTGCGATGTCCTACTTAGCCCAGAGTGACTTCAAACTTGTAGAGATCTTCCTGCCTCAGCTTCCCAAATGCTGGGAGTACAGGCATGTGTCTGGCTTGTCATTTTTCACCTGCAGTTGGGAGTGGTGCCTGAAAAAATTGCTAGTATGTTCCTAAGTGTGTAAATGATAGTGCTTTGTTATTATAAATATGTCAAGGAGTAAAACTGTGGTTAAAACCATGTACACAGATCAGAAAACTGCATCTAAGCTCTAGTCTAGCTAGGAGTTAAAAAGAGTAGGAATGATCACAAACACTATTCACCGGACACTGCTTCCAGCTTTATCTAACTTCAGTTTCATAGCAGTCTTGATAAAAATACCTATTCCCCCCCCTTTTTTTGACAGGGTCTCACTTTGTAGCTCAAGCTGGCCCTGAGCTCTACCATGTTCAATAAAATCAGAGTATCATTATGACAATATTTCAAAGGCTAATCTCCATTTTCTTCCAAAGGATTCTCTGTGTTCAGTTAACTTCCTCAAAATCTTCCCAAATCCAGCCTTTCCCTGGACACTTGGGAACCTGGCTGGTCTGGAACGGCTTCCCCTAATGTTCACCTCCTGCCCTCTGAAGTATCCATGCTCCAGCCCGGGTTGGAAGTCCAGCACCCATGTAATGTGTCCTAAAATATTGTAACTTCAATAAGTAAGTATGTAAACGAGTATCTTATTGTAAATATACAATATGTTCATTTCTTACCCTTCAGAAAAGTTTCAACCACCTTTTTCTCCTCCAAGTAGCCTTCCCTGACCAATACCTCCCCCACCTCTGTCTTCGAACAGTCCAACATTGGAGGCTGGAGCCAGTGTGAGTCCAAGATCTTTCCCTTTGGCTCCTCTGCGCGCCATTCTTCCGGTCCTGTAAGTGTCCTGTGTGTAGGAAAGCAAGAGCGGTCAACAGTCACCATCTCTAGGAGTAGAGAGCTCCTTGGAGCAAGTGAGGAAGAGCAGTGTTCCGTCCTTGCTGCGGAACAGGACTGTCCCAGGTACAATAGGCTCCCGGCAGAACAAAGCAAGAAAACACCTCCACACCAAATTGCCTTTGGAAATTTCCCATTCTACAAAAACTGTCATACCTTCTAGAGCTCATTTACATCTACAGGAACGTAAAGAGGGAAGGAATAAATATTTTTCCGAAAGAAAATAAAAGAGCTTGTATATAGGGGGTAGGGAGGTCTGGGTGGGTAGGGACGTGGGTAAAAATGAGAATTAACTTGTGTCGTATACTGGTACAAATTCCCCAGTGTTGTGTGTGATTGTGAGATGTATATAAAATGTACCGATAAAGAATTCAATTAAATAAAAAAATTACAAAGAAAAGGTCCCCAGCCGCGGCTCCACAGAGCTGTTCTTCGCGGGAGCTCGCTCCCAGGGCGCAGCCCCCAACCCAGCGCCTGGCCGACCACACTGCAGACAAGGGAAGGGGCAGGAGGGTTTCGTGTTCTTTGTTTCTAGTCTACTGCTGTGAACAGTATCTACAGATGTAAACTGCATCTTTCCATCTCCACACTGTGCCTGGACTACTGTTAGTGTGCGGTGGTACTGAAAGTAGGGGAGAGGGCGTGCAGAGGGTCGTGGGAATTTCACCAGTCTTCTGCTTTGCCCCAGGGTGAAGGAAATCAACTCCAGGTACTCGCCCGTGCATGCCAAGCCCCCAGCAGCCCCAATACAAAACTGAAAATCTGCTTGGACTCGGATGGCATAGTTAGGAATATTAGAAACTCACAAGAAGTGAGAGGTTCGGGTACACTGGGGTGGGAATTTAAGTTGGCAAAGAAGATGGAAAACGTCGTTCTTCCTGGTCCCCGGAGAAACTGCTGCAAAGCCACACTCCCTCCGCGCAGAGCCCGGAGTGAACCCGTGGCACCGCGGGGAACTCGCTGGGCGCGCGGCGCACCGGCTACCAAGGGGCTGGGTTTGGGTTCGGTTCCATGTGCTCCGTTCCTGGCTCTCTCTTTTCACTCAGGGTCGAATCGGGATTCCAGGAACCCAGAATCCCTCTGGCCGAGACATGACTCTCAGTCTCAGACCGAGTCACCAAGAGGTTGTGCGGAGGTGGCGCCTACGGAGTACCTAGTCACCTTTCCGAAGGACCCCGCAGTCCGACTCTCCGCGCCCCTCGGGGGCAGGCAGCCCACGGGGACAGTCGCAGGCCCGACTCCTATTGGTGGGCTCTGCAGACTCCCCGCCTACTGCAGCCCACCGGGCGCAGCTCAGCCCCTCTGCTACGTCACCCGCGCGGACTGGGAGCTGCGCTCACAGACTTCAGCCGCGGGGAGCCTGTGGCCCAGGGTCGGAGAGGCGGGAGTGTGTAGCGCGCTGAGCGAGAAATAGCCTCTTCTTTTCTCCACTGGAAAAGGGGGTCCCCGAGGACTCCAGGCAGAAGCGCCAGAGGGAGGGTGCGACCCAAAAGGTAGCAGAATAGGGCGCCTGAGCCCCTCTTCAGTCCTTCACAGGCACGCAAGGTTTTCTCTGCGCCCCACCCGCCTGTCCACGCCGAGGTCCCGGACCACACTACGACCCCTGCTCGGCAGCCCCGAGCCAAGGAGCCATGGAAGCCCCCAGCCCCTCGGCGGCCACCCCGGGCGCAGCCTTCCTCGGGGCCCCAGGTCCCTGCAGCCCAACCCCGGGCAGCGAGGTTGGGGCCACCCCAGGGGCCACGGGCCTGCCTGGCAGGGAGCCGCCCTACTCTGTCTTCACGGTGCTGGTGGTGACGCTGCTAGTGCTGTTGATCGCGGCCACGTTCCTGTGGAATCTCCTGGTCCTGGTCACCATCCTGCGCGTCCGTGCCTTTCATCGTGTGCCGCATAATTTGGTGGCCTCGACGGCCGTTTCCGACATACTAGTGGCAGCGCTGGTGATGCCCCTGAGCCTGATGAGGGAGCTGTCGGCCGGGCGACGGTGGCAGCTGGGCCGGAGCCTGTGCCACGTGTGGATCTGCTTCGACGTGCTGTGCTGCACCGCCAGCATCTGGAACGTGGCGGCCATCGCGCTGGACCGCTACTGGACCATCACGCGCCACCTGCAGTACACGCTGCGCACCCGCCGCCGCGCCTCGGCGCTCATGATCGCGCTCACCTGGGCGCTGGCCGCGCTCATCGCCCTCGCCCCGCTGCTCTTCGGCTGGGGCGAGGTGTACGACGCCAGGCTCCAGCGCTGCCAGGTGAGCCAGGAGCCCTCCTACGCTGTCTTCTCCACCTGCGGCGCCTTCTACCTGCCTCTTGGCGTGGTGCTATTTGTCTACTGGAAGATCTACAAAGCGGCCAAGTTTCGCTTCGGCCGCTGGCGCCGGGCCGTGCTGCCCTTACCCGCCACGGTGGAGGTGAGGAAAGGCCGCTCGGCCTTGGGGGGAGAGGACGCTGGGGCGAGAGAAGGGTGGGTAGAACCTGGCGCGTCGGCGGCGGCGCACCGGCAGATGCTGGCAGCCAACGCATCCGGAGCGCGGGAGGAGGCGGCATCTGCTCTTTGGAAGAGCAAGGGACAGGCTTATCATCTGCGCTCCTGGCGCGTCCCTGGAGCGCTCGTAGGTGCCACCCGCGAGGTGCATGCTACAGAAAGGGGGCAGGGTTTAACCACTTGCACACCAGGGCCGAAGCTGGAGCCGATGCGCGGGGCCGGGCGCCACAGGGAGCTCGCAGGTGCGGCTACCGTCCGTGAGGATGAGGCCGCACCGAGCTAGCTGCTCTCTTCCTTTTCCTCTGGAGTGCCGGGGTCCGTGTCAGGCTTGGAGCCTCCAACTTCTCGGTCGTGACTGGACCGAGCAGGAAGTTAAGGGTGGAATTCGTCCTGCAGCTGCTGAAGAGACTCCCGTGGCCGTTCAGCCTTCATTTCATTGCTTCCTCTGGACTCGAGCCCAGAAACCACATTCACTAGCCCTTCTGGCCAGCTCCCTGCTGAGAAGAGAGATGCGCTAACGCAGAACCATCCGCGGTGGCTTTCCTTTGCTTATCAACGCCAGCGCTGTCCTGCAGCGATTTTGGAAAGAGAATCTTCCAATCCCCTGTTATGACGGTTGAATAGTCGCTTGATTTCTGTGTGCTCTCTTCTTTGTCTTTAGCAAGTCAGCTAGTACTTTCATAAAGCTCCCGGGTTGCAGGAAATGCAGGGTGTAAAGCCCTGAGCACATCTGCCGCACAGTGGGCGGTAGAGCCGGCTGGAGACGGAGATCCCGGGGGCGTCTGTTGCCCGCAATCTGAGGGGGGGGGAGCTCCCAGGAAGTGTCCTGAGAAGAAGGAAGCTGCCTCGGGCAGATCTTCCTTCAACTGCGCTCAGTACTCAGCGTGGGGGTTTGCGCCTTTTGGCCCAACTCCCTCGTCGCCCTGGAAACCTGAACTCTTCCCTTTTGAGAGAAAGGTATTTCAAGTTAACAAGTTCCTAGACTTAGACGATAATAGGGTTCATTTACTGGCCCTTTCCAAATACAATATATAGACTAGAGAAGGAGTGTAGAAGGGATAGGAAGCTGGACACGTTTTTTTTCTTGTGGTTAGTTTTAATTTTAGAAAATTAAGTCAATGCTTAGGTTTCTGAGTACACATGCTTTATAGAGTAGGACCTTTGTCATTTAATAGCAGAGGAATTTTGTAACATAAAATAGGAAAGTGAAGACTGTAAATGGAAAGTGTTGGAAGAGAGAGCTTTATTCAGAATTAATGATGCTCTTTGAAAGGCCCCTCAAAAAAAGTGGCATAATTATAGCTTTTCTGTCTGATTGCTGAGATCTAGTTGACTAGTAGCTACATCAGTCCAATGTGTACCCAGAGAAACTGTGATGAAATACACACTGGGAAGGCTCGCCAAGCCTGAATGTAGCATTCCTTTTTGACAGAGCCATTCAGGCAGGTGACACAGGAAGAGCTGACTGAACAGAAGGCTGGCCAGGCTGGGGGAGCCATCAATGAGGAGAAAGCCCTCCAGTCAGCAGGGCTAAGACTGTGACTTGTCACTTGCTGGTGATGAGACCTTGGCAAGTCCTTTTCCACTTTGGGCAGAGACTCCTCCTCTGCCATCTGCAGTGTCTGCTGTGTCTAAAAGCTTTGAGTCCCTGCTGGGGATATACACAAAAGAATTACAAGATTCACATCACAGTGACATATGTGCACCCATGTTTATAGCAGCTCAGTTTGTGATAGCTAAATCTTGCTAAAAACCCAAAGGCCCATCAACTGTAGAATGGATAAAGAAGATGTGGGTTTTTAAAAAATAAAATGGAGTACTACTCTGCCACAAAGAATGATGAGGTTGAATCATTTATACTCAAATGGACATACCTTCAGGACATACTCATAAGTGAAATAAATAGGTCACAGATGGGCCGGAGATTTAGCTCAATGGTTCTGGCGCCTGCCTCGCAAGCGCAAGATCCTGAGTTGGATCCCGGTAACCACATACAATGCTGGGCGTGGTGACTCATGCCCACCACCAATCAATACCACATACCACAGTGCCGGGCGTGGTGGCTCACGCCTGTAATCCCAGCACTCAGGAGGCAGAGACAGGAGGATTGCTGAGTTCCAAGCTTGCCTGGGCTACATAGTGAGCTCAGGGCCAGCCTGAACTGCAAAGCGAGACCCTGTCTCAAAAAAAAAAAAGGTCACAGATGTGTAAATATTGTATATTTTCTTTGATATGAGAGACTGAAGTTATAACTGTGTTCTAGAATACATGACTGATTATGAAATGTTAAGTATTCAAAGGGTAATGGGGCTTAGAGGTAAATAATGAAGAAAGAAAAAGATTGATGGTATAAAAGGAAACAATGCTTGTGTATATAGGGGTGGGGGAGGCAGGGTGGGGAGAGGAGGGGGAAAAATGAGAATTGAGTCATATACTGGTACAAATTCTCAATGTGGAGTGTAATTGTGATGTATATATATATAATGTGCCAATAATGTAGCAAATTAAAAAAAAAAAAAAGCTTTGAGCCACAGCATGCTGAGGCTGCAGATGAGGTGGTATCCTGGCAATCTGAATCTCAGGCTCCAGTACATTTTGGGTTTTTTGAGGGTCTCACTTTGTGTTCAGACTGGCCCTGAGCTCATATATATAGCCCAGGGAAGCCTCGAACTCACAGCAATCCTCCTGCCTCTGACCCCTGATTGCTGGGATTACAGGCATGAGCCATCATGCCCGGCATTGTGCTATGTGGTACTGAGGCTTGAACTAGGGACCTTGCACCTGCCAGGCAGACGCTGGAACCACTGAGGTAAATCCCTGGCCCAGTTCCAATATGCTCTTCCTAAAAATCCTGAGTAATATTCCTGAGCCAGCATTTGCAAGGCCTCTAGGCTCTAGATACTCAGATATTTCAAATAATGTGTCAGGAATACTATCTCTATAACTTCCCCACCTTCTTGCTTCTATACTCCAGGGGAAATGAGCTGAGTTTATGTATTACAAAGTGTCTGTACTGCTTCCTGTGGGTGACAGGAGCCTGTGCTGATCAATGTTGTCAGAAAGGAGCCTGCAGCAACTCCTGAACAGTGATTAATTCTTTTGGACAAAATACACTTAAAGTATTTTGAAAGTAGATTCCTTTGACTTTTAAAGTGCAACATCAAATATTTTTGGTTCCTTGGGTTTTTATTCATCTTTTCAATTGTTTGTTTGACAAGTTGACACTAAGGCCTACTTATCCATCCTTATGGAAGATTTATCAACCAGTCATAAATCTATTTCACAATGTCATAGAAAACTTTATTTTACTTCTTTTAAAATTAGATGAAAGCCAATATAATATTAAAGAGTATATAGTAATGAGTATAGCCTTGGTTTTATTAGTTTTTTACTAATATAATCATACAATGAATTTGTAAAAATTTTAATAGAGGAAGGAGCCCTCAGCAAAGAAGGCACAAAGCACCTTTGGTTCATAACCTTCACACAGTCTCAATCAACACACACCTATCAGGAGAGAGCATGCAACTTTTTTTTCTTTTTTTGATGGTACCAGGGATCGAACTCAGGCCCTTGTGCTTCCAAGGTAGGTGCAGTACCACTTGAGTTAAATCCCCAGCAGCATGCACTGTTTTTTAAAGCATAACATTTGTTCACAAGGAGACCAGGGTTTAACTCTTTTTGTGCCACTCACGAGCACTTCAGTCAAATGACTTAATCTAAATCTGTATTTCCCCATATGTAGAGTGAAAATGTCAGCTGTCTCATACTATTGTGAAGAGTAAATAAGAGTGTAAGTGGAGTACTTCAAATAGCAAGGCATAAATAATAAGTTACCCCAAAACTCGGTGTCAATAAACTTGTGTTAGTTCACACTTTCTGGGAATGGCCTAGTTGAGTAGTTCTGGCCTGAGGTCCCTCATGGTCCAGTCATGATGTCAGGTGGGCTGAAGTCATTGGAAAGCAAATACTTGGAAGACTGTCCTTGCATGATGGCTTATACACAGGGTTCTTGCCAAGAGGCCTAGTGTCATTCTGAAAGAACATCTTCATAAGGCTGCCTGAATGGCATCATAATAAGGCAGCTAGCTCCCCTCAGAATGAGCAATGCCAGGAGAACAAAGTCATACACCATCACTTCCATTCCATTTCACTCATTACAAGGGTTAGTAAGCCCAGTCCACATTTGGAGGGAAAAGGATTTCAGCACCACTTCTCTTTGGGAGAGGTGTCAGTCAGCTTGTGGATGTTTGAACATGACAGCTAGCTTACTTTCTATGAGCCTGAGACTTTAAGGGATCACTAAGGTGGGACTGTTTATAGTAGACTATTAATTAAAGAATTGATAAATGGAATGGAATCTTATCACTGCCATGCTTAGACATTGTAGGGTACAGAGGTGCCTGCATATGGGAAAGCACTTTACAATGTAAAGAGAAAAATAAATATGTATTACTTACGGAGCCATAGGGTTTATGTCATCTTGGGGCTTGGTCCTATTTATACTACATCTCTAATATTTGACTCCCTAAACAAACATTTATGTTGATATTTTGCCTGAACCAGAACCTGCAGCCGTAAGATTTATGTGTTAGGAGTTCTCAGTGACCTGAATTCTACACCAACCCTTTATGTTTGTTTATTTTAAATTGGTTAATAGTATATGTTCATACTTATGGAAGTACTTATACTAATTTTCCATCACTATAATGAAATACCTAGGGTTGGGTAACTTATTGAAAAGGAAATTTATGTAGCTCACAGTTTTGTCAGGTGAAAGTCCATACAGCATTTTGCAAGTGCTGGTGAAGGCCCCGCCTCCAGGAAATGGGTCCCTAGCAGGACTATGCCTTTGTTTATCTCTGGCTGTGGGGCTCCTCAGTCCTAACTATCCTCTGCATGATTCTCTAGTTTACGTTTGCAAACATCTTGCTTTCTGGCCCCTATCTCCTAGTGACAGGACAGTTAGGACAGATGAGCAGCACTAATGGGTGGCTGTGAGGCTGGACACCTACCAGTAGTTGGGAAGCCACTGCTACAATTAGCTTCTTCTCTCAGGAGGTTTTGAACTTATGCCAAGATGGCATGTTCACAGGAGTTTAGCTAGAGGCAGTCCTTGAATCAAGAAGCAGTCTTACTTCCTATTCTACACTCTCTTGGTACTGAATTTCATCTTATGGGCTTCTGCTTCAAGCTACCTGGCACAGGTGGTGTCCTCCCACCCCCATCCAAGTACTAGTGACGTTAATGCCCATCTTTCAGATATATCAGGGATGTCTCTGGCTCTGGCCCACCATGGTGATCCTCCAGGAAAACAGGTATTCTTATTTGGGTGAGGTGATACGATAGGCGTTCATTGTGGGTTTTTTGTTTTTGTTTTGTTTTGTTTTGTTGAGACAGGGTCTCGCTTTGTAGTTCAGGCTGGCCTTGAGCTCACTATGTAGCCCAGGCTAGCCTCGAACTCAGCAATCCTCCTGCCTCTGCCTCCCAAAGGCTGGGATTAGAGGCATGAGCCACCACGCCTGGCATTCACTGTGGTTTTGATTTACATTTCCATGATGCTGAACATTTTTTCATGTACCCATTGTATATCTTCTTTTGAGAAATGTCTATTTAAATTTACTGGCCTTTTAAAAAGATTGGGCTCCGTTTTTGGTTGCTATTGCCTTTTGGAGCTCCTTACACATTCTGGGTATCAAGCCCTTGACAGATATATAAATTGCAAATGCTTTTCCTCATTCTGTTGGTTGCCTCTGTACTATTATTTCTTGTGTAATACAGAAGCTTTTAGTTTAATGTAATCCTCTTTGTATACTTTTGCTTTTGTTTCTTGTGCTTTTGAGGTTTTATCTAAAAATCCTTTCAAATCCAATGTCCCAAAGCATTTCCTCTATGTTTTGCTTTAGTAGTTTCATTGTTTGGGGGCTTATGTTTGAGACATTGATCTTCTATGAGTTTATCTTTGAAACTGTGGAAGATACAGGTCTAGCTTCATCCATCTGCTGCAGATATTTATTAAAAAGACCATCCTTTCTCACTATGCATTCTTAGCACCTTTCTTAAAAATCAGCTGGTTGTAGATGGATAGATTTATTTCTAGGCTATCTATTCTGTTTCATTGGCCTATGGGTCTTTTAAAAATGCTAATACCATGATATTTTGATTACTACAGTTTTACAGTATTTGAGGTTAGGTAGGATAATGCTCCCTATGTTGTTCTTTTTTCTAAATAGGTCTATTATTTTGAGTTTTTCATTTTCATTTACATCTTTAATGTTTCCTAGTTCTATGAAAAATGGTTTTGCTATTTTGACAGGCATTGTATTTATATATAAATTCTTTTGGGTATAACAGACATTTGACAGTATTATTTCAACCTATAAAAATGGGACATTTCCTCACTTTTTGGTGTCTTCTTCAATGTTTTATAATTATCATTGTAGGAGTCTTTTTTATGTCTTAGGTTAAATGTATTCCCATAGTTTTTTGTTTCTTTGTTTCTTTGTTTTTTAGACAGGGTCTTGCTTTGTAGTTCAGGCTGGCCCTGAACTCGCTACATAACCTAGCTAGCCTTGAACTCATAGAAATCTTCCTGCCTCTGCCTCCCAAGTACTGGGATTACAGGTGTGAGCCACCATGCTCAGCATTGTGATATGTGGTACCAGGGATCAAACTCGGGACCCTGTGCTTTCCAGACAGATACCAGAACCACTGAGCTAATCCCCGGCCTTATAGTTTTGTTTTGTTTTGTTTTGTTTTGTAAATGAGGTTGCTTTCATTTCTATTTCAGAAATTCACTATTGGCATATAGCAATGGTACTGATTTGTATAAGATGATTTTGTATTCTGAAAGCTTGCTGAACTCATTTATTTTAATTACTTCTTGGAGCTGTTGAATTTTTCTATATATGTAATCATCTCATTTGCAGGCATGACAATTTGACTTCCTGGTTTCCAATTAGGATGTCCTTTATTTCTCTCTTTGCCCTGTTTATTCTGACTAGGACTTTCAGTACTACAGTTCCAGATCTTGAGAGGAACATTTCAGTTTCTCCCTATTAAGTATAATATTAGTTGATGGTTTATGATAAAGTATCCTTTATTATGTTGAGGTACATTCTTTGTCTAATTTGTTCAATATTTTTTATCATGGATTGTTGAATTTTATCAAATGATTCTTGCCTATCAACTATGATGGCCTTATGTTTTCTTTCATTCTGTTGATATGTGTATCATTTTTATTGATTTGTAGACATTAAATCATCCTTTCATCTCTGGGATGAATCCCATTTGATTATAGTAATTTTAAAAATGTGCTGTTGGGTTTGGTTTGCTAGTATATTGCAGAAGAGTTTTATACCTATAATTTTCTCTGTCTCATGTGTCTTTATTTGCCTTTGCTAACAGGGAAATGTTGGCTTCACAGAATGTGTTTGGAAGAATTCCCTCCTCTTCTAGTTTTAGGAACAACTTGAGAGGAGTTGGTACTAATTGGTATTAATTCTTTAAATGTTTGGCAGAACTCAGCGGGAAAGCCATTTTTTTTCTTAGCCCTTTGTAACAGGTTTCCTGTCTTTGGTTCAATCTAATTATTACTATGCTGATCTATTTAAGTTTTCTATTTCTTCTTGATGTAATTTTGGTAAAATGTATGTGTACAGTAAGTTGTCCATTTCCTATAATTATCAAATTCTTGAAATATGATATTTTTAAATAATTATCTCTAGGGCCGGAGGGTTAGCTCAGTGGTTCCGGCACCTGCCTCGCAAGCTCAAGGTCCTGAGTTCGATCCCGGGTAACCACATACAATGCTGGGCGTGGAGACTCACGCCCACCAGCAATCAATACCACATGCCTGTAATCCCAGCACTTGGGAGGCAGAGACAGGAGGATTGCTGAGTTTGAGGCTTGCCTGGGCTACATAGTGAGCTCAGGGCCAGCCTGAACTACAAAGCAAGACCCTGTCTCAAAAAAAAAAAAAAATTATCTCTAGAGATCGTGTGTATGTTGGTGGTGTCATTCATTTATAATGTTTCCTTTTTGTCTCTGAATTTGGTTGGGTCTTTTCCCTTAGTCTAGCTAAGGATTTGTTTATTAATCTTTCAAAAAGTATCTTCTTGTGTTACTGATTTTTTGTGATGTTTTTTAAAGACTCCATTTCATTTATTTATTCTCTACTCTTCATTATTTCTTTCCTTCTAAATTTAGGTTGAGTTTGTTTTTATTTTTCTAGTTCCTTGAGATACAGTGGTAGGTTGGTTGAGAGATTTCTATTTTTTTTTTTTTTTGGACACTGTCTCGCTTTGTAGTTCAGGCTGACCCTTGTTAACATTAACCACAGTGGATTCTTAGTCGCCAGAGTGACTGAACACACTTCAAAAAACTTCATGTTTTTCAGATACAAAAAAGAATATAGTAGTTCTACCTTAACTTACAATCATATAAAAATGATTGGCAAAACTATAGTCTGCTGTGTATTTTAATACAATTGAGGAGACACTTTATTTTCATCAAGCATAGCAGCCCTCTACTTTTATGAGATTTCCTTAAATTACTTGCTCACTTACTTTTTTCTGAAAAGCAGCTGTGAAAATTTTCTATTCTAGGTTGTCAGAAAAGCTAGACAGCTTCTGTCAGCTTTGAGTGATACTTTGGTTATCTCTTCACATTATTGTGGAGAAATGTGACTGGGAGCTTGGTGGTTTCAGAAAAAGAAAAATGAAGCAATAAGTGTTGTAAATCCTGACCCTGGTTAGAAATGGGTCACTGTAGTTAGCCTCTAGGTTGTCTTCAGCCTTAACCAGGAAGCTCTGAAAGTCCTCTCCCCTCTTGCGGAGGTCAGGCATGACTAACCTCTAGGTTTAGTGTGGTTGCCTGACCCCCACCTTTAAGGTCTGACAAGACTGGGTTCTGACCTGTGTGGCCACACTACAAATTGGTAGTGCTTAAGAGTCTTCTGGGTTTTCTATTTGTTACTATTAGGATGCTTCTCTGACAACATTAGAAGAGTACAAGTATTTGTAGGTGCGTTCTGTGGCAAACTCTTTTTTTAGAGAAAAGAGGAGGAGGACATTAAACTGACTTTATTAAGGCCTTACTCTTTATTAATAGCTCACTGTAATCCCCACAATAAGCATGCACTTTAGATAAGGTTTTTCCTTGTTACAGGTATAGAAATTAGAGTAAAATTGAGATAAATACTAATCCCTTTCTCTGATCCTTGATTTTCCCAATTGATCCTTACACAGATTTCTGTCATACTGAAAATGATAGTATGTTTAACCACCTAGCCAAGAACTAACCACCTAGCCAAAACTAAACGTCCAGGACTGTGAAGGTTTGTGAATTTGCCCTATTTTCAAGCTAATACACCAGCCTCCCAGTTTACTAGATGTTAGCATAAGACATTAGACCTTTGGGTTGGATCAAATGATGTTATTATAATTTTGTTTGTGTATCAGTTCTCCTTCCTCTCCAAGTTCACAGAAAGGATATAGAGTTTCCCTTATAGATTTGGATCACAGCAGAGAAACTCCCAGATTAAGGATCCAAATCCATTGTTTAGTGTTAATAAACAGACTTGGTCCCTCTCTTGTCTTATTTGTATTAGGTGTCTGTCCATTTCGTGCTGCTACAACAGAATATCTTAGGATAATTTATGATAGACAAAAATGTATTAGCCTATGGTTCTGGAGACTTGGAAGTCCAATGTTAAGGTACCAGCATATCATGAGGGCTTTCTTGCTATGTCATCATAGGTTGAAATACGGCAGAACCAAGAGACATAGCTTATTTCTCTCAAAGCCCTTTTATTAAGGTGGTAACCCTATATGAAGGCGGAGTCTTCATGGCCTTATTATCTTTTAAAGGCCCTGCC
>PVIC010001021.1:33201-101116 GCA_004025085.1 Thryonomys swinderianus
CTGGGATTACAGGCGTGAGCCACCACGCCCGGCACTGTGGTATGTGGTATTGATTGCTGGTGGGCGTGAGTCTCCTCGCCCAGTATTGTATGTGGTTACCGGGGATCAAACTCAGGACCTTGCGCTTGCGAGACAGGCACCGGAACCACTGAGCTAACCCTCCGGCCCTACATTGGTAATTTTAATGTGGGATAGATATTCAAGACATAGGATTATGCTATATATTTTCATATTATAAAAAATACCCAGGGCCAGAGGGTTGGCTCAGTGGTTCTGGCACCTGCCTCGCAAGCGCAAGGTCCTGAGTTTGATCCCCGGTAACCACATACAATGCTGGGTGTGGAGACTCACGCCCACCAGCAATCAATACCACATACCACAGTGCCAGGCGTGGTGGTTCATGCCTGTAATCCCAGCACTCAGGAGGCAGAGACAGGAGGATTGCTGAGTTCCAGGCTTGCCTGGACTACATAGTGAGCTCTGAGCCAGCCTGAACTACAAAGCGAGACCCTGTCTCAAAAAACAAACAAAAAAAACAAACAAAAAGTTATTTTTGCAAACAAACCTACTTTCTTTTCTGCTAGACAATGTCATCTTTCATTGCTGTGTGCTAAACAAACATCCTTGAAATGTTAGTCCAAAACAAAGGCTGCCAGTGTCTGTGCTAGCAAAATGTGCAGGAAAGCAGGAGACTTGTCTCCTTCAGACATTTATTTATTCATTAAGTATTTATTATATGACATATTAGATGAGATAATGGGAGTTCTCATGTATGAAACACTCAAGGTTCCTGACTTCTTAGAGGGCTTGTCATGACACAGTATTCCGAATGAAAACTCCAGTACTGTGTCCTGATAGCAGAGTACTGGTAGGAATAACAGGATAGAATATTTGAAATTATGACTTGATAGGAAATATTATATACCCCATGCACACAGTAGTTGATCAATAAATGTCTGAGAATTCATTGTCTATCAGAGTTGGCTCTTAACTTAGTTGGCCTTATTTAGTTTGGCCCAAGACTCCATGGAAATGTTTAGCTAACTCAGTCTTTTAATCATGTCTCAGCACATGGAATGCAACCCTATAGGGTTGCATTAGCCAGAGAGACAAGGCAGGTGCACTCATCCTATTTTTTCCTGCCTGGCCTTGGCCTTGGCATCTATCTGACCACCTATATATTCCTCCTCATTTTGGCAGAACTGGAATGTGTCAGTACTACGGTTGCACATACTGAATAGTCTGTATACTTGACTTCACTTTGAGATTAGCAGACTGTAAACACTGGATAAAATAGGTATGTCTGAGGTTTTTCTGGTTTAACCCTTTTAAAATCTTTATTGTATTAGTATGTTTGGAGTACAAGAACTTTCCATTCATCTTGAGAAGTTGGTACAAAACAGTTTGTTTCTTTAAATCCTTTCCCTTTCCCACTCACTTCTCTGTCAAAATCGTTATCCACTTTCCCTACTTTTGTTCTTGTTATAATTTTTCTTAGTGCATGTTTATAGCATATAATGTTTACCTTCATTATATTTTGCAGTGTATATGGCATATCCTAATTTTCCTTGCTTCTCCTTCCCGTCATCCTCTCCCCTTTCCTCCATCTCCTGGACTGCTTCTCATTTGCAAGAGATTTATCTTCTTGTTTCCTTCCTTCCACCCTTTGTTTTGCTCTTTGTTTGTACTTTACCTCACTCAAATAAAAGATATCATATGGCATTCAAGTTTTCATGTCTGATTTATTTCACTCCACATTATATTTTCTGAGTTATTGCTACTAAACTACAACATGACTTCTGAGGCCCATCAGATTGGCTGTCTGGTGAGGGCCCTTGAATGTAGTCTCCCCCACTTCAGCCCTTCTCAGCTCAAAGCACCTAAGATGGAAACGATTCCCCTTCTCCCCTAACCACAGCTATGGATACCTCTTCAGAGGGGCACATGACATAGATAGCTAAGTTAAGTAGAAATATTTGACGAAAACACACCCAAGCAGTGATTGGAGTTGCATCTGAAAAATATTGAAGTCACAATTGCCAGATTTGCATACTTCCCTAAAAATATTATATTTTCCAGGTGTATTCATTTTCCTACAAATGTCTTGAATTTGTCTTTATGTTGAGTATTATTCCATTATATAGAAATACCACATTCTACTTAGCCATTTGTATGTTGATGGGCATACAGGGTGATTACAGGATTTACCTAATATGAATAGTGCTACTGTAAATACTAGTATGCATGTTTCATTGTAATATGATGACTTTAACTCTTTTATTTTTTTGGTACCAGGGATTGAACTCAGGCCCTTGCATTTATGAGGCAGGTGCTGAACCACTGTGCTAGATTCTCAGTTCTCTTTAGCTCTTTTGGGAAGATTCCTAGAAGAGGAATGGCTGTCTTATATGGAATTTCTAGTTTCTTGAGAACTCTACATACTGATTACCAACATGGCTGTAGTAGTTTACATTTGCACCGACAAACACAGGGGTTCCCTTTCCACAGCAGCTAGACAGCATTTGTTATTCTTTGATTTCTTTTTTTAAAATTTATTTTATTTTTTTAAGAGTAGGAAAATTTTATTGAGAGAAAAGCTTCTGCCTAAGAGAGACATAAAGGGGAACCCAGAACGGTGGTTAACCCTATTCTTTGATTTCTTGATGATTACCATTCTTTCTAGATTAAACTGAAATCTTAGTGTTGTTTAAATCTGTATTTCTCTAAGGGTCAGAAATATTGAATATTTTTTATATGTTTGCTGGCCATTTGTACTTCTTCTTACAAGTACGTATTAATTTAACTTGCCCATTTCTTATTTCTTCTTGGGTCTTCTAGGTGATCTGATTTTTTTAGTTCTTCATATAGGCTAAATATTGGTCTTGTCTCTGAAGAATAGACACATTCAGTTATTTGATTTCTCATAAAGGGGTCAAAAACATACATTGGAGGAAGGAGACCCTACTTAATGAATGATGCAGGGGAAATTGGCTGTTAGCAGAGAACTGACGCTCACCCATATCTCTCACTACATACTAAACTAAAATCAAAATGGATCAAAGATCTAAATATTTAAGCAGAAACATTGAACCTACTGGAAGATAAAATTGGTAAAACACTTAAAGCCATAGGGGTAGGTAAGGACTTTCTAAATAGAACTTCAACTGCACAAGAAATAACAGCAAGAATCAACAAATGGGATTATATTAAATTAAAAAGCTCTGTAAAGAAAAGGAATCAAATAGTAGGGTGAAAAGACAACCTAAATAATGAGAAAAATTTTGCTTGAGGTTATTTCCTCAACCTCTATTTTGTTCCATTGCTCCATATGTCTGTTTCTATGCCAGTACCATGCTGTTTCTATTTTTACAGCTTTGCAGCATAGCTAGAAATCTAGGACTGTGATGGCTCCTAACTTGTTCTTGTTACTTAGGATTGCTTTGCTTTCCAGGTCTCTGGGTTTTAGGATGTTTTTTTTTTCTCTATCTCTGTGAGAAATGCTGTTGGACTTTTGACTGGAATTGCATTAACTCTATATATCAGCTCTGGAAATATGACCATTTGAGTATTGGTTCTGACTATCCAGGGACCAGCTTGTTTTTTTCATTGTCTTTTTTTTTCTTTCCTTTTTCTGATGTCCACTTTGATTTTTTTTTCTTAAGAATACTGTATTTTTCATGGTAAAGATCTTTTACTTCCTTGATTAGGTGAATTTCTATGTAACTTTTCTTGAAGTTATGGGGAATGGTATTGTTTTCTTGATTTCTTAGTGAGTCCATTATTTGTGTACAGAAATGTTACTGATTTGTGTATGTGTATGTTTTTTTTTTTTTTGAGACAGGGTCTTATTTTGTAGTTCAGGCTGGCCCTGAGCTCACTATGTAGCCCAGGCAAGCCTTAAACACAGCAATCTTCTTGTCTCTGCCTCCTGAGTGCTGGGATTATAGGCGTGAGCCACCATACTCGGCATGTGTGTTTATTTTTGTATACTGTTATATTGGTAAATTTAGCTATTAATTCTAAAAGTATTTTGGTGTAGTTTTTGGATCTTCTATGGAGAAGAATATGTTGTCTGGAAATAATGATGTGTCAAATAATAATGACTTCATTTCTTATACATATTCCATTTATTTTGTTATCTTACCTGATTGCTCTGGCTAATACATGCAAACACAATTTTGAACAGGAGTGGTGATAGCAGGCATCCTTGTCTTAATCCTGATTTTAGAAAGAAAGCTTTTGGTTTTTCCTCATTTAGTATGACACTGGCAGTAGGTTTGTCATAAATGCCTTTTATCTAATTAAGATAAAGTCCTTACCTATATGCTTCAGAGTATTTTTTTAACTATGAATAGATGTTGGACTTTGTCAAGGGCTTTCTCTGCACCTATTGGGTTGATCATGTGGTTTTTTGTTTTGTTTTTGGTGTTTACTTCTGTTTATGTGGTGTATTACATTTAATGATTTGCATATGTTGACACTTCCTTGCATTCCTGGGATGAAACTTACTTGATCTCTTGACTCAACAACAGGAAAAGTAATATATAAAGGAAAATCCATCAGAAACAGAGCAAACTTCTCAATACAATATCTTTAAGCCAAGGACAGTTTGTGGCAAAGTATCTCAAGCCCTAAAAGAAAACACATTCCAACCTAGATTGATGTACTCCACAAAATTATCTTTCAAAATTGATGGAGAAATCAGATACCTCCATGATAAAGAACACATGAAGAAATTCATGCCACCAAACCAGCACTCCAAAAAGTTCTGAAGGATATTGTAGAAAAAGAAAATTCCAATAAAAGGAATCTAGTAAGAAAGGCAAGCAATTAAATTGAAGGGAAAGAATGACATAGGTATATATGATGACTTTATGAATATAACCCTGCTTAAACAGGAAATACTGCAAAGAAACAATTAGAAGCACATCAAATGAAAAGGCTTTTATGCAGTCAAAGAAACCACCAGCAGAGTGAAGAGACAATCCACAGAATGGTTTTGCCAGCTGTTCCTCAGACAAAGGACTAGAATATATAAGGAAGTTTAAAATTGGACCCTCCTCAGATTTTAAGAACCAGTCAAATATGGGCATCTGAAATGAATAGATACTTCTCAGATGAAGAGGTACAAACAACAAATAAATGTATGAAGAAATGTTCAATATCATTGGAGAAATGCAAATTAAAACATACTGAGAGTCCATCTCAATCCTGAAAGACTAGCTATCCTCAAGAAATCAATGAAAACAAATGCTGATGAGGCTATAGGAGAAAAGGAATCCTCCATTGTTGGGTGTGTGTAAAATGGTACAACCACTATGGAAATCAGTTTGGAAATTCCTCAAAAAACTAAGACTAGAGATTCCATTTGAACCATCTGTGCCCCTTCTTATTATGTTCCCAAAAGAGTTAAAAGCATCATATGCCAGTGAAATATACTTGCTCATGTTTAAAGCAGCATAATTTATAATGCTAAATCTTGGAAACATCCCATATTCCCACCAACTGATGAATGGATACAGAAAACAAGGTATTTATATATAATGAAATTCTGCTTTGCTGTAAAGGATGAACTTGATTCATTTTTAGGTAAGTGGATACACCTCAAGACCATATTAAGTGAAATAAATCAGACATACAAATTTAAATATTGCATTGTCTTATGTGCAAACCCAAAGGGTAATAAAGAGAAAAACAGAGGTCAAATGTTAGAAAGTAGGAAGAACATATTCAAATGGAAGGGGAACAAGAGAGGGAGAGGAGAAAGAGAAAGAAGGAAAAGGGGAATTTTTAAAAAGAATGGAAGGGAGAAATGGAAACTGAGCTTTTGTAAATGGAGAGAGCAAGAAAGGCTAAAGGAAAAGGAAAGGGAATGGGAAATGAAGAATTAAGATTTTATCATGCACAGATACAAATTTCATATGATAAGTGTGATCATTATATAGGGCAAATATGTTGTAATAAAAATACAATGATAGGAACAACTCACTGCTTTTCAGTAACAACTCAATGTAAATGACATTATCTCCCAAACATAGACACTAATTGGAAGAATGGGTCAAAAGACAACCTAATAATTACCTGTTTCATTCAAGACCCTCATGTGATCCACAAAGAAATTTATAGGCTAGTCAGGGTTGAAAAACAATAATCCATGTACAGGACCCCTGAAAGAAAAGGAGGGCTAGGAATTGTATTCCTAGACAAAGTAAAGGTCATGCCAAATCCAATTAGAAGAAGCAAAGGAGGTCACTAAATATTAAAGAAGAAATGATAATAATTATAAATCTATATGCAGTGCACATGAGTACACCAAACCTTCATAAAATATTACTGGACATAAAATATAAACACCAACACATTCATTCATAATTGGTAATGTCAATACTCCATTTCACACAAAAATCAAATAAAAATTAATAAATATCAGAACTGACTACAACTCTGAACATACGGACTTAGTACATATCTACAAAGTGCTCCACGTTACGACAGAATATACATTCCCAGCAGCGCACAGAACTTTCTCCAAAATAGACCATATACGAATCCACAAAGCCTCCTTAAATAAATCAAAAGAATCAAAATTATACCATCTATATTATCAGATCATGCCACACTGAAATTAGAAATCAATTACAAACACCTGAACATTAAATAATATCTGGGAATATGTCCATTTCATTTTCCATTTTATTAGTAAAGGTTCTCAAAGAGGTATTAATGATTTGAATTTCTGCAGGATCTGTTATGACTTCACCTTTTTGATTCCCGATTGCATTGATTTGAGTACTTCCTTTCCTTGTATTGATAAGGTTAGTTCAGGGTTTGCCTGTCTTATTTGATCTTTCCAAAAACCAACTCTTCAACTCTGATTCTTTGTATTGTTTTTTTAGTCTCAATTGCATTAATTTCTGCTTAACTTGCTCTTCTTTTTCTACAAGCTTGAGGTTCAATATAAGGTTATTTGAGCTCACTCTGTTTTTGGGTAGTACTGATATAAATATTCCTCTCATGACTGCCTTCAATGTGTCCCATAACTTCCAACATGTGCTAGCCTTCCTACTTAACGGTAGAAACAATCTAATTCTTTCTTTAATTTCATCTGTGATCCACTGGTTGTTTATAGCTTTTATTGTTTAAGGTTTAAAATTGATTTTCAATTTTATTGCACTATGATCTGATAATATGCATGGGATAGTTTCACATCCTTTACATTAACGTAACCATGTTCCATGGGCTACTATTTGGCATATTTTGGAGAATGTTTCATGCCCATTTGAGAAGAATATGTTTTATATTTTTGTAGGTGTGGAACACTGTATAGATATATACTAAGTCCATTTATTTAAAGCTCTGATATTTCTTTGCTGATTTTTTTTCTAGTTGATCTATTTGCGTTAGTGGGGTATTGAAGTCCTTCAATACAGCTGCATTAGTGTTTAATTTGATTTTTTATGTCCATTAATGTTTGTTTTCTATAGTTGGGGGTGCTGGCATTTTGGTGCATATATATTTATAATTGTTATCTCTTCTTCTTGGATTTTTCCTTTAACAAGGATGTAGTAGCCTTATTTTTGCCTTTCAATCCACCATGGCTTGAAATCCACTTTGTCTGCAAATGGACTAGCTGTGCCTGTTTTTTGTTTGCTTGTTTGTTTTGTTTTTTGGTTCCCATCACAAAGAGTATTATTTTGCATTGTCTGACTTTCAGTATATGAACTCTTTCAGTTAAATGTGTTTGCTGTATGTAGCATATTGGATATTGTTTCTTCATCCATTCTGTCATTCTGTTTCATTTGATTGAACTAAGACCACTTACACTGATAGTATAATTGACATTTAGTGACATCCTTGTCACTCTATTTTCCTGTTGTTGATTTCCTTTCTTTCCCTTTGGTTTAACTGTTTGCCTTGTCTGGTGGATTCACTCTATTGGGATTCATGGACTTGCTGTCGTTGTTGTCTTTTTCTAGCATATTCTTCAGAACTTTTTGGAATGGTAGTTTAGTGGTCATGAATATCTTCCAGTGTTCTTTACCATGGAAGTACCTTATTTTTCCATCAATTTTAAAAGATAACTTTGTGGAGTACATAAAGCTGTTTTGGAGTGTGTTTTCTTTCAGGGCTTGAGATACTATTGTTATAAACTGTCCTTGACTTAACAGTTCATGTTGAAAAGTCTGCTGTTTTTCTGATGGGTTCTGCTTACAGGTAATTTTATTCTTTTAACAGCTTTTAAAATTGTTTTTGTGTTGAATTTTTTGCAATCTTGACTATTAAAATGGCTCAGTGTAGATTTTTTTTCATTTGTTTTGTTTTGTTAGAGCTAACTGGAGTTCTGTATGCCTCATTTATTTGTATGTCCAATTCTTTTTCCATGCTTGAGGTATTTTCAGCCATTAATTACTTTTGGTAACAGGTTATTTATACCCTTTGTGCTATCTTCTGGTTTTTTGGTTTTGTTTTTTGTTTGTTCTGAGACAGGGTCTCGCTTTGTAGTTCAAGCTGGCCCTGAGCTCACTATGTAGCCCAGGCAAGCCTCAAACTCAGCAATCCTCTTGCCTCTGCCTCCCAAATGCTGGGATTACAGGCATGAGCTACCAAGCCTGGCATTGTATCTTCTGATTTTATTGACTCTTACCAGTCTTTTTTAGACTATACAGCAGCTGTTTGATATTTTGGGGATCACTTGATAGATTTAATAAGTCTTTCATTTGATGGTCACTAACTGCCAACCCATCTTTTAGAACTGATTTTCTGTTCTCATATTTATTGATTCTGCTGCACATCCTTTTAACAGAACTTTTAATCTCCTGAACATGTTTAAATCTGTTTTGTGGAAATAATTTCTTTCTTATGTTGACTATTCATTATTTCCATCACTTTCCTATGTTCCTTTTTTTTTTTTTGTCTGTACCTATTCTAGATACATTAACTATGTCCTCCATTATGGTCATCATCCTTTTAGTTACCTGTGAAATTACTTCTGAGGTTCCCCCTCTCCCCCAGAACCTCATTTATCTGCTTTTTTACTTGTGCTGCTATGATTTCAGAAAGTTCACCTGGGTGGCTTTTGATTTTTTCTAACTCATGTCCCCTAGATTTGCCTTGGGTGACCTGGAGGTCTAGGGCTGCATCTTGCTTTAAACTTCCCAGAGTGCTGGAAATTACTGGTGTGTGCCACCATGCAAAGGTTCAAATTTTTTTTGGAATAATTTGGTTGGGAATAACATTGTGGTTAGATATTTTTCTTTTAGTATTTTGAATGTAATATTCCAT
This sequence comes from Thryonomys swinderianus, assembly GCA_004025085.1. Taxonomy (NCBI): domain Eukaryota; kingdom Metazoa; phylum Chordata; class Mammalia; order Rodentia; family Thryonomyidae; genus Thryonomys; species Thryonomys swinderianus. The sequence continues at coordinate 42,484 of PVIC010001021.1, forward strand.
TCTCTTTTCATTAATTAGGTTTCTGCGGAGAAATCTGCTATCAGGGTGATAAGCCAGCCCTTCTATGGTAACACTTTCTCCTGCTGTTTTTAGGATTCTACCTTGTCTTACGCTTTTGACATTTTGACTATAAATAAAAGTCAAAATGGTTGAAGTCTGCTTTGATATAATCTTTTGAGCTTCCTGAATCTAAATGTCTATTTCTCTTCAAAGATTTGGGAAATCTTGAGCTATTATTTCATAAGAGGTTCATGATGGTTTTCTCATTTTCTTCATCTTCTGGAATTCCCCTAATGTAAATATGTACTCAATGGTGATCTCAAAAGTACCCCAGGGTTTCAATGTTTCACATTTTCTTTTCCTTTTTCTTTTCTGGCTGACTGGGTTAACTCAAAAGCCCTGTCCCCAGGTTCAGAAATTTTGTTCTTCCATTCTGTTATGGAAAGTCTGGAAATGTCTGTATTTTTATTTTATTGACTGAAGTTTTTAGTATCGAGATTTCTAATTGGTTCTTTTATGGTGTCTTCAGCAATGTTCCATTCGTATCTTATTTTTCTCATTTCTCTGTATTACTTACATTCTCTTGTACCTTGGTTTCATGAGTTCCTTGGGATTATTTTGAATCACTTTTTCAGGCATTTCATAGATTTAATTCAAATTTAGATCTAATGCTAGAGAACTGTTTTTCTCTGTTGGAGATGCCATTTTTTAACATATTTCTCACATTCTTATGTTAATGGCTGCATCTGGTATAATATTAATTTCTTCCAATTTAATGAAGTTGCTTTTGTAGGAAAAGATTTTTGGATACAGGACATTGGTTGGATAAATGCTTTGAGTTTTTCTATAAGGGAACACAGATGCAGTCTCTATGATTTCATCTTGGACTTCAGTATTGTCTATGAATGTCTGAACACACTAGCCTAAACACACTAGCCTACAGTCGTCCATGAAGGTAATTGTATAATCTTGTATGACAGTACAAGTACAATAGTATTTTAGGTTCTACAGTCAAGCTCTGATGACAGTAGTGCTGTCATAGCAGCTTCCACATTGTTGCAAGATAAGAGGACTGCTTCCAGGTTTCTCAAGGCAAGCACAGGAGATGCCAGGGGTTGGAGCATTAGCGGACATGGTCCCTGCACCATAGGATCTGAAAGGGACCTTTTTCAGGACTCACAGGATGCGACTAGAGCTTTCTCATGTTTTGGCAAGTAAACACAGGTGAGGCTGGAGTCTGTAGCACTGGTAACCCTTCACTTTGAGTTTTAGAACACAAAAAAGGACCTTCCCTAGTTCCATAGGGGTGATTGCTGTTGGTATTGCATCTTGTAACCCTGCTACCCTCTTTCATGTAGCCACAGGCCCCAGTTGCTATTTTCTTCAGGTCCAAGTACAAGTAGTACCAAGACTTTTGGCACCAGCAGCTGTGAGCTGATGTCTGTGGGAAATGAAGATTTCTCTAGGTCATCCAAGGCATGTGCAGTAACATTCAAGATTGTGGCACTGATAATCTGCATTCCTGCAAGCAAGGGATCAGGAAAACCTTGAGAATGGGTGATGCTGAGGTCTGTACTTTGGCATCTGCAGTTCTATAACTGTAAAGCATGGATAGTAGCATTGAGACTTGTGGCACTGGTAGTTTATAGTTCTGAAGCTGAAGAACTTAAATGGATATTTTCTCTGATCCCTAGGGAAACACTTGAATGATTCTAAGGCCTTTTATAGCTGTTGCTGCAGTTTCAAGCCTGGTAAGGAAACCTTCCTTAGAGCCCTCCAGATAACTGCAGGTGTTGGCAATAGTTCAGAATACTGGTTACTGCATTTCTGGAGCTACAAGGCTCAGGTGGGAGCTTTCTCGGCTTCCAATAGACAGGAAGTAGAACTCAGGGCTTTTGCATCAGTGACTACAGTCTTGAGATTGTGGCTGAGCAGGAAACCTTAATTTCCAGAGGACAAGTTTGAATGAGACTGGAGTTGTAGCTATGACAGCCACTGGTGTTGAGATAGCAAGATGGTGCCATGGCTCTATTCACCCAGTGAAGCATGAGTTGGCCCAAGGCTTCTGGCAAGACAAGCTCTCAGCAGTCAGCCAAAGATGGTGTCTAAAAATACTGTTTGGTAGCTAAATGTTTTGTGGTTGTGGGTGGTCCGAACACAGGAATCACTTATAGATCAATGATTTATCAAAACTGGATTTAAGGCAGGTAAATACTGTAGAAATCTACAAATAGGACTACTGGCCTGTGGCTATGATTAACGCTGGTAGCATTTTCTCACTTATTTTTTTGCCTGTAGCATTGGGACCATCATACCCAGATGAGAAGATGGGGCTAAGGGTACAAATTGCTTTGTTCTTTTGTCTATGTTGTCTTTCCAAATCTTCTTGCTGTTTAGATAGAGTTCTTGTCACTTCTGTGCTAATTTCCAGAATTATTCTTTCTCATTATCCTCAAAGTAAGTTTTTCCTTCATTTCCCTCTTTTCTGTGGCAGCGGTGCACAAATGATATATTTTTTTAATTGCAGTACTGGGGATTGAACTCATGAACTTGTGCTTGCCAGGCAGGCAAGGCACCCCTGAGCTGTTATATCCCTGACCTAGGATACTTTTATTCAGCTTAGTTTCTTTTCCAGATTGAATATTTCTTATCGTGTGATTTTTGGCACACTGGGTCTTTCAAGGGATTATTCCATTTAATCTAGGTTCACAATATTCTTTTTGCCTTTTAGAAATCCATGGGATTAGTAGGGATGTTCTTTCTTTCTTTTCTGATATTTTGTGTCTTCGTTTTTTCTTGGTTTACAGGCTTACTGATTTTAGTTCTCTTTTCAAAGTATGTTTTTTGTTTCATTGATTTTTCTATATTGACTTCCTGTCTTCACTGATTCTTTTTTTTTCCCTTTTCTTCTTACATTGGATTCAGTTTGCATCTAGTATCTTGGGGCGGAAGTTAGATGCTTTTAGGCATTTTTCTCCTTTGAATACATGCATTTCATGCCATATATTTCCCTTTATGCACTACTTTTGTTGCATCTTACAAATTATGTATTGCTTTCATTTTTAAATTTCAAAACATTGTTTTTCTTGAGATTTCTTTGATTTGTATGTTATTTAGACATTTTTCTCCCAAATATCTGAGGTTTTCCAGTTTTGTTATTAATTTCTTACTTCTCTTGTGGTTTAAAACCAGACATTTTGTGATATCTATTCTTTTAAATTTGTCAAGGTTTGTAGTCTAGCATTATGAATGCTGCATGGGAGCTGGAAAATATGTAGTCAGCAGTTACTAAGGTAAACTATACATGTCAATTATATTGACTTGATGGTGCAGCTGAGTTCAACTCTATCAGTGATTTTTCTGCCTACTGGATTATATTTTCCTGATAAAGTTGAAGTTTTCAAACAGAATACTTCATTCATGTACTTCTTAAATTCTATCAGTTTTGGCCTCCTCTATTTTGATGGCCTATTGTTAAAACACATACAGATGAAAAATTGTTTAGACTATTCACTGTTATTGTCATGCTCTTTATCTGCATAGATTTCTTAAAGTATTCTATGCCTGCAATATAGCTAGTCTCATTTTTCTGTTAATACAGTATACCTTTCTCCATCCCTTTTACTTATGCATGTCTGTATATTTAAGGTGGATTTCTAATAGGCAACAGGTGTTTTGGTCTTTTTAAAAAATCTACTTCAACAGTGGTCCCTTCCATTCCCTTTATTACTGATGATTGAATCTAAGGCCTTCACACTGAAAGACAGCCCCAGATCTTTTTTTTTTTTTAAGACGGGGTCTTGATAAGGACATAAACTGCCCTAAGCTGGGCTTGAATTTGTGATCCTCCTGCCTCAGCCTCACATAATGCTGAGATTACAAGTGTCACCATGAATGGCTGGCAATTCATTTTAATTAATGCCTGGTGTTCACTAGTGTCCAGTGACCACTGACAGTTATATATCTGTACTTATTACTGTTGCCCAATATACATACATAATCATCCTGAGTCCAATGTTAAATAACATTATATTACTTCATGGGTACCCTAATTCATCTTTCTTGTCCTTGTTCGCCTCTGTCATTCTTTTCACTATTTAAGCATACATAAATGCATATTTATAATTGAATGTATTATTGCTGTTAATATTTGAGCTAAGAGATAATGCAAGTAAATTTTTACAGCATTCATTTTTTATGCTCTTTATGTAAAATCGAGTTTCTGGCCTCTATCATTTTCCTTCTTTCTGATGAACTTAAAAATAAGAACTTGCATTGGGGCCAGAGGGTTAGCTCAGTGGTTCCGGCTCCTGCCTCGCAAGCGCAAGGTCCTGAGTTCAATCCCGGGTAACCACATACAATGCTGGGCATGGTGACTAATGCCCACCAGCCATCAATACCACATACCACAGTGCCGGGCGTGGTGACTAATGCCCACCAGCCATCAATACCACATACCACAGTGCCGGACGTGGTGACTAATGCCCACCAGCCATCAATACCACATACCACAGTGCCGGGCGTGGTGGTTCACACCTGTAATCCCAGCACTCAGGAGGCAGAGACAGGAGGATTGCTGAGTTCCAGGCTCGCCTGGGCTACATAGTGAGCTCAGGGCCAGCCTGAACTATAAAGCGAGACCCTGTCTCAAAAAAAAAAAAAAAAAAAAAAAGAACTTGCAAAGCAGGTCTACTGGCAAAAAATTCCTGAAGTTTTGTCTGAGAAAGTATTTCATTTTAAAGGGTAAAATTGTAAGATACAGAATTCTAGTCTGGAATGTTGGCTTCGGTAGCACATATACTAGAATTCTAGGTTGGAAAGGATATACACCCCCTCAACATTAAAACTTCAAGTACTAGTATTCTGTGTTTGGACCCCCTTTAATAATGGGGCACAAAATTTTCTCTTCAAATTCTTGTTTCTTGAACTTGCTAGGTAACATACATGAATTTCATGGAAAATTGTTTTTAAGAAACTGCAATATTTGGTATAAGTGGGTTAAATATTTCACTTGAATCTCTTCATGCTTGAAAGGTTGCTAGGAAGTCATATGTGTTTTTATCTTTTCTCCTCTACAGGTAAGGTGTTGTTTCCTTAGATTCTGTAAAGATTTTGGTTGATTATTGTTTTTCTGAAATTTAAACAGGTATATTTGTATGATTTTGTTGGTTGATTTGGCATTTCTCATATGGGTTCTTTGACATTTCTGGAATTCTGGTTTGGCATTTCACATTAAGAGAAATTTTCAGCTAGAAATAGTTTCTGTTCCTATTATTTATGTTTCTGGCATCTTATTACATGTGTATCATATTTGCAGCTGCCTCAATTTTTAGATTTTTTTTTGTCTTGTTTTTTTTTCCTTTTCAGCTTCAGAACTTGCCATTGTCAAACCGGGCATAGTGGTGCACAGTTGTAATCCTAGTACTCTGGAAACTGAGGCAGGAGGACTGCTAAGAATTGAGGCTAGCCTGGCCAGGCGTGGTGGCTCATGCCTGTAATCCCAGCACTCGGGAGGCAGAGGCAGGAGGATTGCTGAGTTCGAGGCTTCCCTGGGCACCATAGTGAGCTCAGGGCCAGCCTGAACTACAAAGCGAGACCCTGTCTCACAAAAAAAAAAAAAAAAAAAAAAAAAAAAAAAAAAAAAAAAAAGAATTGAGGCTAGCCTGGACAACACAGAGAGTTCAGGACCAGCCTGGACTACTCAGTGAGAGTCTGTCTCAAAAGAAAAAAAATCACTGCTGTCATAAACTCAATGCCAGAGATTGTTCCCTCAAATATTATGTCTAGTTAAATGAGTTAATCAAAGGCATTCTTTTTTCTTTTCCAATGATTTTGAACTTTAATACTTATTTTCAGAATTTTTCTCTGGCTTGCCTGTCCAAAAGTTCTTGCAATGTTGTCTACTTTTTCTGTTAAACTCCTTAGCATATTATAATTTTTAGAAAGACTAGGTCTGATGACTCCAACATCATGGCCTTATGATTCTTTCTGCTACTTGTCTTTTCAAACTTTTAAGGGACTTGTTAAGGTCTTTTAATACATCTTATAATTTTAGGGGGGGTTGGAAAAGTGGCATAATGTACTAGGTAAAATGAACTGTAACAAGCTGGAAGACAGAAAGCATTATATAGCCCTACATTAAATTTCAAACCTCTTTCTGAGGTCTGTGCTGTTAACAGTAAACTACACTAGTGCTTCTCAGTCTTACCTTCCTGTCAAGTAGGAAAAGGTTGGCCTGTTCTGTATTTCCCTTGTAAGTCAGGCTTTTATATAATTACAAAACGGGTATGAGGATGCCCCTTAAGGAAGAAGGACCTGATGTGTTTAATCACGGATCTCCTTAACAGGAAGCATGTGATTATTTTCTTTACTATTTACTATGAGGAACTGGTATAACTCCTCGAACTAATAAGATTACAGAGATTATTTTGTAAAAAAATTACAAAAATTATTTTGTAATAAATCTACAAAAAAATGCACCCTGAGTCTCCTCTCCTCTCCATGACTAGGTCCTCCTGGGGATTTTAATTCCCAAATTCGTCCACACTAAACCTGCAACAATTTGTGAATTAGAGTTTAATTTTCTTAACCCACCCTGGTTCCTTTAGAGGTTTCTGTTTATTTCTTTTCTTGTAAGCTGTGACTCTTAGCATTTACTTGTCCTTCCTATTTTTGAAGCAGTATTTAGTCTCATGACACCACTTTTTTGAAATCCAAAGTGTTTTTATTTAAATTTTCTTATTTTTTGTTACATTTTCTTTATCCCAAGGTGAAAGAGGCACCTCACGAGGCTGAGATGGTGTTCACAGCACGTTGCCAAGCAGCTGTGACCTTCCAGGCAAGTGGAGACTCCTGGCGGGAACAGAAAGAGAAGCGAGCAGCCATGATGGTGGGGATTCTGATTGGAGTGTTTGTGCTGTGCTGGATCCCCTTCTTTGTGACTGAGCTCGTTAGCCCCCTCTGTGCCTGCAGCCTACCCCCCATCTGGAAAAGTATATTCCTATGGCTTGGCTACTCCAATTCTTTCTTTAACCCCCTGATTTATACAGCTTTTAACAAGAATTACAACGATGCCTTCAAAAACCTCTTTACCAGGCAGAGATGAAAGGAGCTGAAGACACATATGGGCAGAGATGTGAGGAGGAAGTGAATTTGTAACAATCACCTTCAGTGATATGGGATTCTTCCCTCCATATTTAGGTACAGACGGTGTTTTGAAAGTCATGTTGCTAGGTCTAGGCCAAGGAAGGAGCTGTGCCATGCACTTGATGTCTCATAAAGGAGAGAAAACACGGGAAACATGTAACTGCCTTCTTTCCATACATGTATCAGGCATTGCCAATGGATCATCATATATTTCTCAACTAAGAATCTCTGCTTTATATAAAAGATACCAATAAAATCCATTTTTTAAAAAAGAAACTACTTTAGAACTCTTTCAGCAGAATACTTGAGGGAGTTACGACTAAGGGTTAGCAATGACACAAGGGTCAACATTTATTTTCCTTCCTTTGTCTAATGCCCTGTTCCTCTGTGAAGGTCTGCCAGGCTGCTCAAAATATATTCTCCTCTGTGAAAGACCTCCTCCCATTTACTGCTCTTAATTTATTTTGCTCAACTTACTTGCCAAGAGGCAAGAGAGTAATACTTCCATTCACGAATGCTTCTGTTTGCAAACAATTTGGCTTCCAAACAAAAGTACTCAGCAAAATGTGGCTTTCATTTGCAAACTCTGCATCAGGTCACAATGATGACCACACCCATCTTTCTCACACAAACACAAACACAAACATAGTCACCTTCTCCTAAAACTTAAGCCAAATTACCGTTGTATATCCCAATTTGGAGGAAGACAAGGAATATGCTTTTTTTTTTTGGGACAGGATCTCGCTTTGTAGTTCAGGCTGGCTCTGAGCTCACTATGTAGCCCAGGCAAGCCTCGAACTCAACATTCCTGCCTCTGCCTCGTGAGTGCTGAGATTATAGGCATGAGCCACCACACCTGGCACTGTGATATGTGGTACAGATTGCTGGTGGGTGTTAGTCACCATGCCCAGCATTGTATGTGGTTACCAGGGATGAACTCAGGACCTTGTGCTTGCAAGGCAGGCGCTGGAACCACTGAACTAAATCTGTGGCTGCGGGACATGCTTAGTTTTAACAAACAAACCTCAGTCTAATTCACACCTACTGAAACAATCTCAAAGAAGTGATCTGGTGATCAATATATTATATTCTATGATTTTTCTTTCTAATCAGTGAGACATGCTACTGAATACTTAGGCTGTCTTTAAGCAGGGTAAGCTGGTATTCTTGGTAGATGACCTAGTATTCCTGGTGTGTTAATAATCTTGGCTGAAAGACAATAGGATTAATCTTCAGCAGCACTTTTAAAAGTTTACCACATGATTCCAAGGTGTAGCCAAAGTTGAGAACCCCTGGTTAAGTCTTTGCTGTTTCTTCACTACATGGGAGACAAAGACGTGAGAACTTCTCCCATTACTTCACCATACTGATTTCTATGAGTAATAAAAATACTTTTGAGGCATCCTTACGAAGGCTGTGGATCATTTTTTTATGATGTATACACCACAGTGAGGAAAATGATGCCTGTTGTAGAATTCAAAAGCATTAACAATAAAACCTATAGGTATATTAATAATCTTGGCTGAAAAACAATGGGATTAATCTTCAGCTCTGCTCTCAATAACTGTATCCAACAAAATTGCAGTGGCATACAGAGAGACAAGTCTTTATATCTTGCTCATATACCTGTAGCTTGTCTGAGGTTTTACTGATTTTAGCTGTCTCTTCTGGCCTTGGTTTCAAGCTGCGGGTTAGGTCAGTCTCCTCTGTGAGTCCCTCATACCCCCTGGACTGACAGGATGTTTTACTCAAAAGACAAGGGCAAGAGCGTAAGTCACATGGACACATTCTCAAAACTCATGTCAAAGCTGGCTATGGTAGAACATATCTGTAATTCCAGCTTCTTGGGAAGCTGAGAAGATTACAAATTTAAGGCCAGCCTGGGGAACTTAGGACTCTGTGACCCATGGTTAGAAAAAAAGGGATTAGAGGGAAAAGTCCATTCAGGTACAAGCTGATCAAAATCCCAAGTGAAGGGATGGAGAAAAACTCCACTGCCATGGCAAAGGTATGTGGTATGATGAATGGCAAAGTTATTCAATGTTCAACATTTTAAAGCAGAACAGGGGAAAAATAAACAACATAGCACAAAAGGTAAGTCTTGTCTTAATATTTTCATTTGGCTTATTACAGCATTTTCTTAAATGGATTCCCTGTAGTCTATAGTCAACACAGCCTCCACAGGGAACGCTATTAAAATGAAACCAAATCACAGTGCTTTTCTTCTCAAATCCTTCTATACAGCCTTCCCACGCAAGTCTGCTTAATGTTCTCCAAGCTGACCAGAGTATAACTCAATACTTTTACACTTAATATTCCCTCTACATGGTATTTTATTAGGTCTCTATGTGACTTACTCTTTCAAATAGTCAATGACTGAGGCATTCTTTAGCTTCTCAATATAAAACTGCAACTAGAGTGGTGCCTCAGTTGATGAACTTAATTCTTTCTTACAGTTCTGGTTGCAAACTGAAATGGATGTGATTCAAATTCAATAAGCTAGGTTCACTGTTGACCTTATGGGGAAGTTTGATTTGGGTGACACAAAACAGAAACTCAAATATTTCTTGGTTGAATGTACCCGTTAACAGAACTTTCTCAGGGTACAGCAACACAACACAAGCAAACCCTTGGCTGGTTCAGAAGCTCGTGTTTTCACTGAAATAGGCTTTTTCCGTCTTTTCAGTCTTCCAAGCTGTGTTGTTTCAGTATCTTTCCTCATGGACTCAGGATGAAGCTGCTCATACTATATCCTTATCTCAACAACTTGAACAAACAGGAAGGGCCGGCAGAAGCTCTCTTGATGCACAATGTATTAGTTACCCACAAGAAACGTCCTTCCTGGAGAGCTTAGAATTTTTCCCCAATTAGGCACACTGGGTTAGACACCATCTGTAAACCAGTTCTTGGCAAGTACAAATGGGATTCCCATTACTGGGAATAGCTGCTAATTCCTCTGCTAGGGATGGACAGAATTGGAGTTCTGCTGGTCAGGAAAGAGGAACAGAAAGGACCACTTGCAGCCAATTCCCACAGAAGATGGGCTTGGCTTCTGGAGGATGTACTTGGACTTACTGGTAGCATACCAGGCTTTTGTACCATTCCTCTGTCCTCATTTCTTTTCCCAATAGCCAAACACACAGAGTGGACACAGAGCCAGCCACTTGGTATCTGGCCTGCTCAGATGTGTACTATTAGAGGAGGACAGCTGCTTCTGCACTGTATCATTTGTCCCCAGTCCAAAGAAAATGCTTTAACTCAAGAGCTTTATCATCCTTAACGGAGCACATTTATGGAGCCAGAATCATCTTCCATTTTTTTTTTGTTTTTGTTTTTTTTCCTTTTTTTTTGTTTTTTTTGAGACAGGGTCTTGCTTTGTAGTTCAGGCTGGCTCTGAGCTCGCTATGTAGTCCAGGCAAGCCTCGAACTGAGCAATCCTCCTGCCTCTGCCTCCCGAGTGCTGGGATTACAGGCGTGAGCCACCACGCCCGGCGCCTCATCTTCCATTTTTAAAAAAGAAACTAAATCAAAATTTAAAAACCATTTATTTTTGAATAGATAATATATGTACACGGTACAAAATTCAAAAGGTACAAAAGGTATACAATGAAGTTATTTGTACTTTTCTTTGCAGAAGCAACCAAAGCTGCCAGTTGGTGTGTAACCTCCCAGAGATCCTAATCATATGCAAGCAGACATCTGTCACAGACATATGTTTGTGCATATGTACATACACATACACATATACACACAGTTTCCTCCATTCCAAACACTAGTACACCATGTGCCTCCCCCTCCCCAATCATGCATGGTGGTACACACAGATTAGCTCTGTTCTTTTAATAAACTAAATACTCCCATCGGGGAATTGTCCATAATTGTCCTATATTGGTGGCAGTTTCCAACTTTTTGCTACTAAAAACAGTGTTTTAATAAAAATCCTTATGTATAGGAAATATCCTCAGATGTAGCATTGCTGGTTCAAAAGACTGGGTGTATGCACTTGTGAAACATTGTTCTCCAAGGAGCCAGAGAATCCTTGCTTTGCCAAGACTGCCCGAGCGCAGCTTCCCAGAGCCTTGTAGCAGCATTTCACATCTTGGTGTAACGAGGCTGAGACATTTTCTGTGAGGCAAGTTATCTTTATATTCATGAAACATGTGGAACCAAAATATACTCATGATTGTATCTGACATTAGTGTGCACTTTTCCTTATTCTTCCTCCCACCTTAGGAGAAAAATCATGATCAAAAGGTAATCGGAAAGGTTTGAAAACTCTGACACCTTTTTTCATCCTGTCCTTGAAGTTAAAGAATAACAAACATACTCTTAAGATAATTCCTCTGAGGGTGATGAATAGAACTGTCAACCTGCTTAAAACTAAGTATACATTATAGGAAAGATTAAATCTAAATTTTTCTAATACAGGGATGCAAAGCTGCAATTTGTAGAAGCAGATTTATGCAAGCAGCATTTCCGGATCATCTACTTGAGCCAGATTCTGGGCAGCCTATGGCAGAATAGGCAAGGTTCCTGTTCTGTTTCTTGGTTTTGCTTTTATATTCTTGAAGAGAAGGCAGGCAACAGACTTGGAAAAGGACTAGCACATTTAAATGGTGACACATGCTATGAGACAGAGAGCAGGGGATGGGCAGAGCACAGACAGGGTGGAAGGCCAACATTAAATGGGTCTATACATGTAGTAGGTGGTCAGGGAATGCCACTGCTCAAGGTCGGGGAAAGAGCTGTAGGCAGAAGGAACAGCAGGCCAACAGCTGAAAGAATATGAGCTTGGCCCACTGAGGGGTACTGACATAAGGCTGGTGTGAGGGGATGAGAGAACTCTCCATGTTTTCAAACATGTGGCAAATCCTTATTAATAATCTTACACAATGTTTTTCTTGAGGAGAGGTAGATATTTCTTTTTATGTAGTATTTCAGATTACTGCCATGTGGTATAAAAAGGTCTGCTCTAAACTGAGTGTAGAAGACCAAGAGAAGGCATGGGGGATTCTGAAGGTAGATAAAACAAGGTGTTTCCACTAGAAATGCCCCACCCCCCAGGAATGGCACAAATCCCACTGGGCTCTTCATCATATGTCTATATTATGTTCTTGTACCTTGTGGTCGCACTGGCCATGAGCAAGTAATAAAAGACTTCTTTAAAGTGTTCTGCCTCAAAGTATGTTTCAATTCAACTCCACATACTTCACAAAAAGAGACTTGGTTTTAGCCACAGTAAACAACAGGAGTTATTGCTAGAATATCTAGTTCTCTTCTAAAGTGATCATTAGTCACTCAAAAAGCAAGACAAGACCACAGTGAGCAGCAGAAATCCAGGTGGCACAGGCTGCAGGCCACAGATGACTGTTTGAAGTGTTCTTTTAGGCAGGTCAGCTTTAGTCAACACAGATGTGTTCAGAACCTACCATTGTGACCATACCGAAGTCACACCTTGTAAGATAGGAAGGGTACTGTCTGATGACTTTCTCTATCCACTACTCAGTGTTACAGGAGGTCTCAGGGGTTGTGGTGTAATTAGGGACTACTTTGACTACTTCCTCAGCTTAGGGAGGGAAAGACCTCCAACCTGGTACTGATTCTCCTGCTTCTTGATTCTAGTGGACATGGGTGCAGGGCTTGGCTATCCTCAAAATACGAGTTAATGAACAGGCCAGTTAAAATCATGAATGTTAAATTCCAACAAAAGCTTATACCTGACAAGCTTGGAATTTACTCTTATAAGAAAGCACATAATGTACCCCCCACTGCTGGTTGTCCTGCCATCTATAGGGACTGCACACAACCCAAGGCCATCTACCAAAGGTCTAAGCATCTCTCCAGACATGTCATAAGCAGCCAATCTGGTCCTGTCAGGAGCTTTATGGATCATATCAGAGCATCCTTGTGTACTCCATGAGATGTACATGACAAGTAAAGGTTTTTTTTTTTTTTTTTTTGAGACAGGGTCTCGTTTTGTAGTTCAGGCTGGCCCTGAGCTCGCTATGTAGTTCAGGCAAGCCTCGAACTCAGCAATCCTCCTGTCTCTGCCTCCTGAGTGCTGGAATTACAGGCATGAGCCACCACGCCCAGCACTGTGGTATGTGATGCTGATTGCTGGTTGATTGTTGGTGGGTGTGAGTCACCACGCCCAGCATTGTATGTGGTTACTGGGATCGAACTCAGGACCTTGTGCTTGCGAGGCAGGCGCTGGAACCACTGAGCTATATCTCCGGCCCACAAGTAAAGGTTATTAATACTTTTCTACACCAAAACCAAAACAAATGGAACTCTAGAAAAACAGCCCCAAATAAAGGGCCCACTTTTAAAAAGCACGATTAGTTGCTTTGGGTCAGCCATGCCATCCTCTCCCTCAACACACATGGGTGGGCTCCGCTAACTCCAGGGTATCAATTGCTTCTGCTTCCCTAACACATACAGACAGATACTGAAATGATTTCCCACTGTCTTTATGCTTCATTACATGTTTAATACAAGTGTTTCTCTGAAATTGAAATAATGTTAAACATAATCAAATTGCTGCTGTCTCCTACCTTCAAAATTCAACTTCTTAAAAAATGCCTACTTCATCTTTATCAAACCCTTTTAGAATTTCCACATGACTACAGCTCAGGAACCAGCCCAGTTGGAGATGCTCAAAGCAGGAAATGCGTTGGCACAGTTGGGAGGTGCCCTTTCACATGCTGCTGCTCTTGAGGCACCTCACTGGCCTTGGCACAGAAACCAAAAGTGGTGTTAAACTAGAGTGGGATGTTTTCAAGTCTGTACAACTCAGCCCTTCTTAATTACATACATGAGGAAACTAAAAATAAACAGTATTTCTGTGCCTGTGCTGCATGTCCCACTTGCCCAACGTGTTACAGTCCAAACCTACTCTCTGGACAGTGTTTATGTGCCAAGTTTATGAAAAATGGAGCACAAACTTCACATTGGGGTACACTGACCAAGACTGAATTGCCAGATTACCAAGAGCCAGCACAGGAGCTCTGTGTTTTCTTTGGACTGCTTACTGATAGAGGATAAAATTCATCAGCTACCCAGTGAGGTCTCTAGAACCTCCTAGATACAGAATTTCCCCTTCTTTCCCAATGTGAATACTCTGTACCCTCTTAAGTTTCAATCAGTGTAGCTTGATCAAAAACTATTTCCTATCACTGTGGAACATCCTATTCCACCTTCAGATCCAGCCCAAATGCCCTTCAATGAAGACCTGTACTTCTGCATAATCCATTTCTTCTCTCTCTGTCCCACAGTACCTGTTACCGTCTTTCAGTCTGCCTGCCCTCACACCAGATAGGACGGTGCACATCTCTCTTTGATTAGACCATGACCTTCTCTGCAGTGTAGGAACATGACATGTGCTTTCAATAAAAGGATCTGAAAGCCCATCTACATGTTGCCTGTGACTCAAATGACAACTAACACACAGAAAGGAGTAACTGTTTTGGAAACACCCTCAGTATGAGGCCCACCTTTAACTTTTTTGGTGAATGAATGTAAGGCATATATAAGGATTAAACTAATGAAACTGAGCTTTCACTCAAGTTACTAAGTATGTCATCCACGCCTGCTAGCTCGAGAAGCCAGGAACAAAAAGCACCTGGGCAGGTAAAGGGTCCAAGTGACTATTGTACATACTGGCAGATGATTCACCCAAGAACCTTCTGTTCACTGAAACAAACTTCAGATGGCCAAACTCTCAGGTCCAGTGTGTTATATTTGCTCCCTGGGCCATTTGCTGAATGTGGAGGAAGGGATTTAGGGAGTATGATTTATATACTGACAAATCCTCCTCTGTGCTTATTTCTCAGTGGTTGCTCAATTAATATTTGCTGAACAAAAAAATTCTTTATTCAGACTCTATATGAATACAGGTACCTTTATAAGTGTAATGTTACTGGAGAAATAATGTTACTGGAGTAGACGCAGAGAGTAAGTACTGCCCATGTTTCTTCACAGGACAGTGGATGTTACCCAAGCCAATGTTTACATTTTTGATTCCATCACCAGCTAACAAAGATGAAATAGTAGCAAATAGGAGATGGAAAACTTTCAGGGAGTTGAAATGAATACACTTGTACCTTTCTACTGTTGCATTCAGAACCATTTCGTGTCTTGTAGTTGTTACATAGCATTTAAAAAAATTAGTGACCTACGAAAATGGCTGGGAATGATCAGGAAGCCTTTGCTTTCACCTTGGACAGCAGCATCTCATTCTTGCGACCCTCCTAAAGGAGAAACAGAAAGGGCATCAGAGAGGTGGTGATGACATCAGCAACCAGGTGGTCTGTTTTTTCCCCCTAGTTCCATAGAAGACACTTGACCAACTAAACCATGTTGGTGAAAATGACTAAACCACACACTAGCATTATGAAATTTTCCAAAGATCGGTTGACCTACACAGAAAGCCAAAGCAGGTATAATGATGCTAAGGTTCTAGACTGTCTGATAAAAGACAGGATGAGAAGACTACGCAGTGTCATTCTAAAAGTCTTTAAAGTTTCTAAAATATTCAACATGTCAGAAGCAAAAAAGCATATACCTATTTGCCAGTCTGGGTGAGAAATTAGAAGAGGCCTTGGAGATATGACTGTAAGGAGTAAGATAGGCAGCTTTAGAGTATATGGGAAAAAAATACACATATATTGCAACAGCCCTGAAAGCTAGTACTATCCTCAGCTTTAAGAAAGAATTTCACAGAAAACAGGTTGAGAGGTATTCATCAGGGATACCCCTCACCCCATGAGCTATATGAAATGTGTGACTGTACACACTAAGGGATATCACTGAGGGAAGACACTGGCCACCTCTTCCTGATGAGACAGGTGAAATTTCAGTTACCTGCCTCAGTTACTTTTCTTCTTTCTGAGACAAAATACTCAACACCCATGGTTAATGAAGGAAAGGTTTAGTTTGAAGAGATTTTGGTACATAGTTGGCAGGCTCCAAAGGCTGGGTTGCATGGCAGATAGACAATGCAGAAGACAAATAATTCATGGTAAGCAGAAGGTAGCAAAGCCAACAAAGTAGTGCAAAAGCAAGTCCAAGAGACCTTAGTAGTTTCTTTCTGCCTCTATTATATCCTATCTAGCTATCCATCTTAGTTCAGGTACCAAACCAATCAGTGAACTATTAGTATCACATATTCTAGATCTAGCCGCCTCTGCAAAAGTCCTATCTGTGACAACACAAGGCTTGCTGAGGAATCTAAACACAAGGCATAATATCACCTCTACATTTTTACTTCTTTTGAAATCTAACTATGCATTCCCCAACAACCTTATGTCCACTGCCCTTTTAGCTCAATACTTCCATTTGCTAGCTTACCTTCAACAATCCCAACCTAACACACAGAGCCCAGGTGTGGCAGTAACAGGCCTCTAGTGGCCACACCTTCATGGAGACCCATTTACTATGGGAGAACAACTTTCTTTCATCCCTGGACCTTCTGCATCCAAGACTATTGAAGTCAGTTGCACAACTCTCTAGGCTAAGCTCTCAGCTCTGTTCTTTTGGCCACCGCTGAAGTGGCACTGCGGCAGTGACCCTGGCTTTCCAAAACAAGTGCTGTTTTATCTACAGGATTTAGATTTATCTTCCACTTAGGAAGGTGGGACCCCAGGCTGAAGACAGGCACTGCGTATTCTTTCAAACTGTCAGAAGCACAGTGCTCTAACACTTTTCAAGCATTTTTTTTAAGAGGGAGAATTGGTTAATATTTAATGGGGTTAGGAAAACAAAGTGATGCTGGGATCCATTTGCTGAATTCTAAAAGTAAAACGGTTAAAAAATGAATGTTTGAAATTTGCTTAGGAGGGAACATCCAGTTTAAAAAAAAATGAATGAAAAGAGAAAGAGAAAAGAAACAGAAAGAGGTGGTGAGATGATTGTTTCCATTTCTGTAGATTTTCAAAATAAAAACACAGAACACTAAGTATATTTCAACTGTAATTCTTTCTCGTGTGTTAAATGAGGCAAAAACAACTCAGCAGCATTCTGCTATAAACACCCCCGCCCCAGGTAATTTGTACTGTATCACACTGTGACTGGTGTGAGTTTTTTCAGCAAAAATATTCTATGCTGTGTCACTTGCCACATGTGAGCACTGATTAAATTTCAAGAAATCTCCCTGTAGCCTTTTGGCAGAGTACGGAATGATATCACCTGTTTCTTCAAAGTGAATATAAAAAGAGGCCCTTAGGAATTTCTTTCCAGAGGAGGGGAAATGTGCCATCACCTGTGTTTCTTTCCTACTGGAGACCACTCTTTCCTCTTGAAGTCCATCAGCCTACCATGTACCAGATACAGTACTTAGGAGTGAGCTCAACTTATTCAAGATTGTGTCTCCAAAGGTAGCATCTTAAAAAACAAGGTCTAGGGACAGGGATTTAGCTCACTGGTTCTGATGTCTGGCTGGCAAGTACAAGGTCCTGTGTTTGATCCCTGGTACCACACACCACAATGCTGGGTGTAGTAGCTCACACCAGTAATCCCAGCACATGGGAAGCAGAGGCAGGAGGATTGCTCTGGGTCTGAAGCTAACTTGGCTATATAGTGAATTCAGGGGCAGCCTGAACTACAAAATGAGACCCTGTCTCAAAAAAGAAAAAAAAGTACATTAAAAAACAAGGTCTGCACTCATCAGTGCCATTCGAGAATTCAAATCGTAGTTTTATGACTTTTGGGAAACTAGTGACACAATCAATTCATATAATACAATATTTAGGTAATTTCAGGGTACAGTGTATGTGGTTTCCTAACAGATTTGTAATTATCAAATTCTGAGAATGAGCAAGTGAGTTTTAGAGGAAATCCAATGTCTAATCAAAAAGGTACTGATATCAGAGGTGGACGGGAGTCAGAATGAGGGTATGACACGGTGTCTAAAGATATTTAGGGGTCATCAGTGATGCTCAAGTAATGTAGATTAAACAAAACCCAGGAAACACACCTGTGAAAGTGGCAAAAGGCCATGTTCTGGATGACAACATTGTGCTTTGCATGAAGAATGATTATTCCCTATTACAAATGGCAGGGGGTCGGCATGAGGTATGAATTCAGAACATAGATGTAAAAGAGCAAACAGGTAGGAAGAAGCAGACAAAAAGGGCAGAGCAGAGGACTCCAGGAGAAGAAAGCACTGGGGATGAGGGTCTGACTTTTCTTCTCTTTCTCCTACAAAGGGAATCTGAGTCTGGAATTCAATGTATGAAACAGAAAAACAGTAGAATTACTCTGGCTGAAAGTACGGGTGGAGAGTGGGAATAGCCAGAAAGCTCCACAGCCAACTCCTCATCATTACCCATTGTGGCCCCAAATTATCTCAGTAGAGCTGGTGGGAGAAAATTTAAAGATCTGAAATGCTGACAAGTTGTTGCTATTTTAAAATTTCTATCAAAAGACTATCATCATCATCATCATTTTTTTTTTTTTTGGAGACAGGGTCTTGCTTTGTAGTTTAGGCTGGCACTGAGCTCACTATGTAGCCCAGGCAAGCCTCGAACTCAGCAATCCTCCTGCCTCTGCCTCCCGAGTGCTGGGATCACAGGCATGAGCCACCATGCCTGGCACTGGGGTATGTGGTACTGATTGCTGGTGGACATGAGTCACCATGCCTGGTATTGTTTGTGGTTACTGGGGATAGAACCAGGCACCTTGTGCTTCCTAGGCAGGTGTGGGAACCACTGAGCTACACTTCCAGCCCACATCATTACTTTTTTTAAGGGAAAATTTTAAAATGAAAAACCAAGAGAACAAATTATTGTTTTAGAAAGTAAAATATATATTTAATAAAACATGTAAGAACATAATCCCATCCCTGCTTTGGACTGAAAAGAACTTAGACATGGGCAAGCATCTAGTTTTGGGGACTTGATCTCTGAGGTTATAACAGCTGATTCCATGTAGGGATCATGGAGATTCTTAAACGCTAACAACTTGGAAGCAGTATTTCCCTTTAGAGTCACCCTTATCCTTCAGCCCTGAAAGCCTGCAGTGTAAGAATGAGCTTTTCATTTCGTTTTCATTTCTTGTTTTGTCTCTGATAGCTTACACTTATCTTCTACAACTTGCCTTTTGTTTCCATACCATCAAAAGGACAGTACTGGAGTGTCTAAGCACCATCTGAAATGTAACGCTTCTCTCTCAGCCTTTTCTCTTTTTGAGTTACTTGGGTCAAAGAAAAGAAAGCACTGTGGAGGGGAATAGCATGTGCTTTTTGTTCCTTGCCAGCGTCCTCACTGGCTCTATTAGACAACAGCTCCAGCCTCTCTGTCAACCTTTCCTTGGCCAGGAATGCCGTGCTGCACACAGTAACGTGCACTTGCTTCCCCATGGCTGAGTGCTGCTCAGTTTATAGGGTCTTTCCCTGAACATGCCATCTGAGCTGGTTCTTTCACATAGCTACCTCTGAAACTATTTTGTATATCTTTCCCACAAGAGTTTGTTCATTTCTATTGCTTAGCTTCTTATCTTTCTCTCCCAACATAATGTAAGCTCTTTGAGGACAGCAACTAGGTCTGTTTTACAACTTGGTTTATGACTAGAAACTCGGAGAACATTTAAAACGGTAAATATGGCTTTGAAATTCTTTAGGTTGTAATTCCCAAAAGTTAAAAATCACACAAAAGGGGGAAAGAACAAGTAGAAAGGGGAAAAATGGAAGAGAAGACACAAAGTCTTAAGAAATAATAGGAACAAAATTAGTGTCATGAGAGGATTACATTTCTTATTCTCTAGATCAAACACCAGGATGTAATCTATATCTAATAACTTTGTATTTTCAGCAGCCTCTGAACTGACTACAACCTCATGGATTTAGGTCAAAAAGGTAGAAGGAGTTACTGGAGATAAAGGTACTGAGACTGTAGCATGTGACAAAATGTAGTCTATTGGTCTGTGTCTGTACTGTCTCTCTTTTTGTGGAAAGTCTCTTAATAAAAAGGCAACCAATCTTTCTGGAAAAATGAAGACTCCCCTAGCCAAATGCAGAGTTTAAAAAACAGAGACAAACAAAATTCAGTTGGCTGCTGAATGTTAGTAGTGCTGGCAATGGTGCTGGATGTTTTCTCTCTCCCATATGACCCACAGAACCCACCAGGGAGGCAGCTGCAGCTCGCAGGGTGTGTCACCGCCAAATTGCACAGCTGCTAAGCGGGAGAGGCAGGATTCATACCCAAGCCTGCCACATTTCAGAGTTGTCGTGCTTTCTGCTGAGTTCTCTAGGTCCACCCTCAGCTTGAGATTGGCAAGAGGGAAGACTTATTCTGTATGTGCATCCATAGGAAACACTTTCCAAGTGGACAATGATATAGGTTAATGACTCCATTTACTTGTGTGTTTAATAGGCTTTCTAATGTTAGAAAAATTAAAATAAGGATGTAATGTGTCTTACAACATTTAACAACAGTGGTACCTGGGTTTACAATTTTGAGGAAGATAGTTGTGTTTGTGTGGGGAAGATGGCTGTGGCCAAATTTGTCACTTGATGTGGAGTTTGTGAATGGAAGCAAAATTCTGCCTACTGCTTTTTTTTTTTTTTTTTTTTTTTTGAGACAGGGTCTCGCTTTGTAGTTCAGGCTGGCTCTGAGCTCACTATGTAGCCCAGGCAAGCCTCGAACTCAGCAATCCTCCTGCCTCTGCCTCCCAAGTGCTGGGATTACAGGCGTGAGCCACCACACCCGGCCTGCCTACTGCTTTTATTTGCAAACGGAACTGTTTGCAAACAGAAGTATCCATGAACTGGGGTTACCATTGCAGGCTCTAAAAAACGGGCCAGAGAACAATGCACTCTTCAGCTACCAGATACCATACTGATGAAGAAAACAACAGGAAGACCAAAGCAAAAATAAAAACAAACAAAAACACCCTGGTCTTGATTTGAAAGGCTCATCTTGAGATGAACATAAACCTTATTTTCACCTTAACATGCCCACTCAACTTACTCTTACCTCTTTGAACTCTTTCACAGTTTTAAAGTATAGTCTCTGCTTTTCTAGTAGTTCTAAGTACTGGTCGTTCAACTGATCTCTTCTCATTTTGTTCTCTTGCTTCTTCTTCTCCATCTGTTGAAAACATTTTGGGAAATGATGGGTGATAAAAAGGCATTCTGACAAAAGCTGCTAACAGCATACAAAAGGTATACAAAAGCTGCTAACAGCATACAAAACATTTTCATGGATTCCTTTCCAGTACTTTGCTGCTACAAATTTTGGGGTTTGCCTGAATTATCTGTATATTACAGAGGTCCATAATGTATTCAGTAAGCTCCTTTATTAACTGAACATTAACCGATGACGATAGATTTTTGTCACTACAAACAACCTCACAATGAACAGATTGCTCATTCTCAACTGGGTGCTCTTTGTACCCAGAGGGCATTTAGCAATGTCTAGAGTAAGTTTTGATTGTTCTAACACTGAGAAAGTGCTACTGCTATCACTGGGTGGGGTTATGGCTGACAGACTTGAGAGGCCTTAGTGGGCCTGGGGTCCTCTCATCCACAGTCTCACCATAATGGAGAAGAGACACCATGCAGGTCTCTTTACTGGTCAGCACTGAGGTACCAATAGCATGAGGCTGGGGGCAGTGCAAGGAATGAAGGGGTCAGTACCATTTTCCTCTCCAGCAATGAAGAACAGGAAGGGGGAACAACAGGAACAAAGCCCAATAAATTCTTGCTGTTCTTTCATAGGATCAAGGGCAGCTCCCTGAGGAGAAGCACCAGCAGGGTGGAAACTGTCCACTGCACTGATATCTGGGTTGTCACTGGATTGGGGCAGTCAGGTTCCATCTACTTCATCCTCCACCTCATCAGGAAGGGACTTCATTTACTCTGTTCTGCCAAACATGGAACTAGCATGTGCTGGCACTTTTGTGGTTAAACAGTGGTAGCAATTGTGTTTCTCACTAGAGATTCTTTGTATCTCTTTGATGTTATTTCCCTGAAGTAATTAATGGAAACACTGACATTTTCCTACAAAGAAAGGAATATGAGGCACTTTTTACCATTAGCTCATACTCACAGATGAGATTATAGGGAGCCTGTTGGTCTTATAAAAGATTTCTAGGACAACAGGCAGTTCTTTCATATGTTTACATACTGAACTCACTGAAGCACTTCACTCTACCTCAAGAACATGAGAGGAAAAACTTTTAAGTCTCTACAGACATTTTACTGTGTAATCTGAGGACTACTACACTCTGTTACCTTTTTTACACAGGACCAAAAGCAAAAAATACTTGCAAGTATGCATTTGGATTTGTCTGGAAGTATGACAGGAAACTAGAGTTGTGTGTATGCTGTCAGTTTAAGCTGTCAGCAAGTCTACCTGCCTACTGATAAAGTGGGCTCACATTAGGTTTCACATGGGCAGGGACAACTCCTGCTGCCCCCACACTCAATGGGTCTCGGCAAAGCTCTGTGGGCTCCTATAACTTTGTAGGCTCCTCTCTATTGTCTTCTGACTTTTGATGCTCAATTTGTTCTCACTCTGGCAGAAATCAGTTCAGTGATTATTTGCTTTTTATGAGTCAGTGGAGATCTTGAAAACCAAAATCCTGCAGATCCCAAGACTCCTAGGGAATGAAGCTCCAGTAATAGAAATTCAGGAAACAAATCTGATGAAAAAGTGACTGGGCAAGACAGGAAGTCTCCTGGGAAAGAGTCTCTGCATCTGTAACATAAGATTGTGATACTGGGACTGAGGGGGCTCAGGAGGATCAGTGAGTGTTCAATACGAAGGAAGTACTGATAACGGCAGCCTTCAAACCTCATGGCACAGGGACTTGTGCAGGTCTGCAAAGTCAGCTCCTTGGGATAAAGGAGTGTCGCCAGGATGGAGTACACACTCCATTCCACCCACCAACACACACAAAACTGCTGCAATGCAGAAAAGAAGTCAGCTGACCTTCATCCTACTTTGTTTAATTCCTTCTACGATCTGTTCCATCTGACGTAAGAACTGGTCCCGGGCAGCAGATGAGGCCATGGCTCTGAAAGAGAACAGCAGAGGAATCAGCAAACAGGAGAGGGAAGATGTAAAGGAGGTCCTCCCCAGACAGTAGTCTAAGAGCAGATGACCTTTGCAAAGCCCAGTGGACATACAGGGGCCCCTGAAGCCCAGGGAGTTAAGGATTCTAAACCTCTGAGGAGGCATGAAAACCAGTCTAACCTCCTATCTTTTATTTCCTATATTTTCTAAAATTTTCTATCCAATGTGCTTTCTTTAAAATAAGACTACAATTAACAGATGTTATTTACCTTGAATTATGGAAGTACTACTTAAGAAGTGAAATAATTTGGTTTTTAGAAATCTGAGAATTGGAAGACATCGTTCAGGATTTGTAAACATGTTCTTAGTATTCCTAAAACCAGGGATTGACAACCTGGGTCTTACTGCTAGAAGTGGCAGCTGAAAGAGTAGTTTATCTGATATGCCAAGACATTTCCTCTTCCCCTCCAGCTCAACAAAGTGGTAATAAAGCACATATAGTGACAGAGAATTCTTCCAAATTGTTGATGCACACAGGAGAACTCTTCACAAAGACCCTCAATTGCAGGCTCTCTGAATTATCACAAAAGGAAAATAAAGAACCAATTTTAGAAATGTCACAAGGCTGGAAGATACTAACTGAATCCAAATCTATCAGGGACTTGTGGTGGTTATAATTTTGTTTTGAATTAGAAAAGAAGCTTAAGAGCCAAAGATATAGCTTAGTGGTTCCAGGGCCTGCTTAGCAAGAGCAAGGTCCCTGGTTTGATCCCTGGTAGTCACATACAACAATACTGGGTGTGGTGACTCATGCCCACCAGCAATCAGTACCACATAGCACAATGCCGGGCGTGGTGGCTCATGCCTGTAATCCCAGCACTCGGGAGGCAGAAGCAGGAGGAATGCTAAGTTTGAGGCTTGCCTGGGCTACATAGTGAGCTCAAGGCCAGCCTAAACTACAAAGTGAGACCCTGTCTCAAAAAAAAAAAAAAAAAAAAAAAAAAAAAAAAAAAAAAAAAAAAAAAAAAAAAAAAAAAAAGAAAGAAAGAAAAGAAGCTTAAAATCTAGAACTTGTAATTTATAAAGATCTTGGTCTCAGTGTGTCCCTACCAAGGGCCAAAAGAAAACTCCAAGGAGCCAGCTCAGGGCCACTGGGCCATGGCCGGGCCAGTCTGTCAGGATATTCTTGAAGATGCATATAATCTAAGTACAGGTGGGCCTTCCACCCAAGTTTTGGAGAGAGGTAATTCCTACCTGAATAAAGAAGATGTACTTTAATTTAAAAAATAAAATCTACTGCAAAGCTTAAAAAAAATCTTTTGCAAATTATACAGATTTCATTATTTAAATTTTAAAGCTCAAGAACAAAGTGTATTAATCAGGTCTTAGCAAGGCAAAATGGACATTCAGACTAGAAAAAGTCAAATTATTTCAAAGTTAACCTTCTCATAGTTCTTTCTTGGTGTTTTAAAAATTTAATCATTATATTTCTGCAAGAACTTAAGGAATATAAGCCAAGATATACCTGCCTTCAGCAAAAATTGATATCCTCTGAATTTACATGGCTAGCATTACATCTTCAGTCTACCTTTCTTTGTCACACTGTGGTAATGCAAGGTAGGTGAACACAAAGCACGTAGTTACAGCATATTTACAGGGAGGAGGATGGACAGTACTTACTGTGAGAAGTTCTCATGAATTGAATTGAGTAGACTAATCTGGGGAAATAAAAAAACAAACAAAAATCCAAAACTCTAAGTAAGAAGCTGAAAGACCCTCAAACTACCTCAGTCACAGGAAGCACCTCCACTATAGATGCTGTTTCCAAAAGAAGCATATACCCTATTTATGCAGATTAAAGAAACATGAAAGAAAAAACAGAGGAACATGCTCTTAGTCCCATAGTATTCTTCTGGGAAGACCCATCTACTCCCAGGAGACATCTTTTCCTGTTACGCATTACCACAGGATGCAGGAGGACAAATTTTGAAAGGGCCTAAATGCCAGGTGAGCAGATGCTAAGTTAATGGCTAGGGCTTTTGGAAAGCCAAAGCTATGGACAGTTTCTATACTATCAAACAACACACTCTGTTTTCAGGACTACTGGTACAGAGGGAGTTTGTTGCAACAGAGGCTAAGAACACAGTATCTATCCTAGTTCCTTCCTCAACTCTATGTGCCTAGCTGCTGGTTAACGCAGAAAGCCTCTGAAGGAATCCATCTTTGATGGCTCCATTTCCAGGGACTCTTCTCAGCCTCCACAGTAGAAGCCTCAGTGATACAACCCAGGAAGAGCTCTGAGTCTAGAATCCAGAAATCTGGGTCCTTTCCTGGCAGTGTATCTATTTAACAATTCCATATATGAATTTCAAGTTCAGGCTGCAATGTGGAAATAGCATTTTTGACTTAATACTCCATAGAGTAGTTTTAAAGCTAAAATATCACAAGCATAAATGCATCTAGAGTAAAACATATACTTCAAATGCCAAGTTCTAACTGTTAATATGGCTCAGAATTTAAAAATTACTTTAGACTCTTGCCATCCCTAGCCAACCCTAGAACTGTAAAAAGAACACAACTTCAATTACTGCTGCTAAAGGAAGGGCCTTTTAAGGCTTCTGGGAAGGGGTTGGTCCATCTCTAAGTTAGGGCTGGCAAGCCTTCCCCTCATGGGAAGGATGCCCCAGGGCCCAGCATGGAGCACAGCTGTTCCCCAGGTCTGACACAAATTTCATCAAATGCACTTAACTATTTAAAATTTATTAAATGCCTGCTATGTACTTGTTGTTCAAGACCTGGATAAAAAAAAAAACCATAAAACTTAACCTCTCCTCAAGGAGTTTGATTTGATTTATAACAGCCAATAGAGGTAACAAAAATTACAGATGCTTTGAGTTCAAGTAGGAGTTACATCTCACAGATAATGATCCTAATAAAGTACTTATAAAAGTGATTTGCATTACTGTAGTTGTGCTCTATCACCCTTAATGCATAGGTTGGGTAGGAATTAATATATATTGAGACTCTACCACATGCAAGGATCTTAGATTTCCTTATTCTGTCCTGATCACAATCACCATTAGCAGAATGTGAATCCCATTTTAGAGAGAAGGGAAATGAGGCTAAACTTAAGTTCAATATGTCCCCAGAAGTGGTGCTCTCTTCACTACTGGGTACTATTGTAAAGCCTGCCTAGCCTGTCTTTTTATTAAGCATAGCTGCACATCCTTTCTTGACCATCTTGTCTGGCACAGGGAGGCCCTGAATCCTGACTGCATTTACACTAAGTGGTACCAGGGTCCATGTCAACTCTTTGCCTCTGCTCTGCATTCTCATTCCTTTTCTTTCACATCTTTTTTTTTTTTTGCCTGCCACTGATGATCAACCACTTTCTCCACCTAAGCTATAACAAGACCCCTCACTTAGCCCACTTTATTCAGCAGGTTCCTCCTTTCTTTTAAAACTCTCATTTCCCAGCTTCACAGTTCACACTGTACTTCTTTTCATGATGGTATTTGTTACTGTACATAATGTCAAGTGACATGACAGCACTACAGAATAGCCATCCACCAGCCTCACTTCCCCTTAGACAATGGAGTCCCAAAGAATCTGAACTTTCTGGTGATAAATCCTTGGCATAAAACAGGCACTATTTATCTACCTATACTGAACGTATCCATCCTAGGCCTAAGTCCATCTGAACTTCCTGGAGTTAACTTCTTGTCCCATTAAATTATTTTCTTTTCATAAAGATTCTCACCTCTTTTTCCAAATAAACCTTTTTGTCATCAAGGGTATTATACAATGTGAAGAACTGCTTGGTTTCTTTGTGCACCGCTGAAACTGTAAATGGAAAGAAATCAGCACCAGTATTAGTGGTTAATAAACTGACCTCAACACTTTCAGCAAGGCGGCACAATGGACTGAGGTCTACCTGGGCTGGGAAACCCCACAGTGGACAAACGTGATCACCTTGTATGGTTTTAATGGCTCACAACTAATGAAAAGGGGATGTCTGCATGGGGACCCAAGTGATGACACTGCGGAGTTAAAGTCATAAATCACTGCCATAAATGAATCAGCTACCATTCCCTCCTCAGCTTCAACAACTGGATTGGGATTGAGGATATTTCCATAATAGTAATACAAATTGATATTTGCTTGGGAATGGTTTTGGTGTAATCATGCCTCTAACAAATGACTTTAATGTGTAGAATTCATTCCGAAATATATGAATGCAAAGTATTCCTGTAAAAGCTTTCAAACAGGAGAGGAAACATTAATGGGCAAGACTTAGGTTAAAGAAAAAACTCTTTTCTGCTGAAAACTCACCACTGACATTCTTTTTCTCTCACCAGCTGAGTCATGTCTAAAGACTGGCTGAAAGCTCAGGCTACTCAACCGAAACAGAAAGTGAAGTACAACCTGAACTTAAGGAAGGCGAGTGTGTAAGCCTGGACCAGGAAGGGTGTGTGAGAAGCCAGGCCGGACAGCGAACCCTGAGATGGGTTCTGAAATGCCAAGTGAGAACTGCAGGCCAATGATATTCAGAATTTTGGGACTGGCTCACAGACCCAGAGACAGACACATGAGTCAGGTGGGGACACTGCATGACTGCAGAGAAAATGGATGGGAGGGTGCAGCCAGACCATATGGGGCTTTGTATGGTGCACTAAAGTCTTATGAAGATTATTTAACAAGCTATGTAGAAGAATTAAATATTAAGATTTTTTTTTAGAGCAAGGGTTTAAAGTGTCCACTCTTATGCTGGGAAAAGATCTCTTAGGCAAGGGTTAGGGGGATTAGACTTTGGG
The DNA here is from genome assembly GCA_004025085.1 of Thryonomys swinderianus. NCBI lineage: Eukaryota > Metazoa > Chordata > Mammalia > Rodentia > Thryonomyidae > Thryonomys > Thryonomys swinderianus. The sequence goes on from PVIC010001021.1 coordinate 70,457, forward strand.
CAGAGATAAGAGGAGGGTGGAGCTATCTCATCTGGAAGAAATGGACTAGGAAGTTATGAAGAAACAGAACTGGCAGACAGGAGTCAAAGAAGACTAACTGGGTCCATCTCAGCTCAAGGAAAATGGAGGCTAAATTCAGTCTTTTACCCCTTTTAGTTCTGGGTATCATGGCAGTTTATGAAAGGGGAGCACAGAAAAGGGATGACTGGTTCTCAGTGGAAGTGGAGAGCCTGGGATAGGCTTACAAAGTCTCAGTTGAATTTTGAAAGATATTTTTTGTGTGTCACAGAAGAGATGAATTTGGGCACAGGTAAAGAAGGACTCATGAGCCAGGCGTGGTGGCTCACGCCTATAATCCCAGCACTTGGGAGGCAGAGACAGGAAGATTGCTGAGTTCAAGGCTTGCCTGGGTTACATAGTGAGGTCAGGGCCAGCCTGAACTACAAAGTGAGACCCTGTCTCAAAGAAAAAAAAAAGAAGGACTCATGAACTAAGACATCAAAACTCCGATGTGCAGAGGCAGTGTGCAGACTAGAGAAGCCATCCCCTGATGGTCTGAATCAGGAAACGGGCCTTGGCCCTTCAGGCACTTGAACTTGGAGGTCCCATCCCAGGCACAGTAGGGGCAGAAGATGACTCAGTAGGCCCAGAAGAACTCCTGAAGATTTGTCAGGTGAGAAATAACATCATCAGATGAATCAGTGAGTGCAGGTGCCATGGGATAGCTAGTACTCATTTTACTCAAGTAAGAAGAGACATGGCAGGACATGGAGGAACAAGAGACAATGGGATGTACGGGGGCCATTCTGAGCCTGGTAAGATGTTGTCATCGATTTAGGCTGACAGGACACTGGTCTTGGACTACTGGGTGAACATGATGCTGTTAAAGGGAGAGACCACATTAACAAGAACGTCAGTAGCGAGGACCAGTCAGTGAGAACCCATGCTCCATGTGAAGCAGGCAAGTGGAGTGGGAGCTCACGGGAAGCCACGCAACTGACCAGAATGAAGACAGGCTCAGTACATGACTCTAAAAGCTCACTGACAGCTGCACAGTGCTGTTTCTGGGATCCCAATGTGACCCAATTTCTGGTTTGGCACTGTGGTCTGTGCATCCTCCACCCTGCTAAAACGAGACCGAGTTCCAGGCCACCTGTCTCTCCCCAGCCTTGAAAGTTTGTGAGGCTGACATACTTACTCTGGCGGTACAGTTCAATGAATCTCTTCTGATACTGTATTAACTCAGCTCGGCTGGGTACTTCATCAATCTTGCGATGCAAAATTGCTATTTCTCGATTTCTTCGAGCCTAAAAGCAAGAGGGAGGGGAAAAAAACTTACTTGGTAAAAGGCCTTACTTACTCTCTGGGCAACTAAAACATTGCCCCAACCCTATCTGAGCTCAATCACATGCCCTAGAATGCAGGAACAACATTCTGCCTTTTGCTTGAGGGCCCAATCTGATATTTTTATTGATTTTCTGACTTTGTAACATATGAGAGTAGGTGTAGTATAAACTGAACTACAGAAAATATCAAGATAATAGACTAGAACATAAAAGTTGTGAATGGGATAGACTTCTGTGGACAGAGCCCACAGGGAGGCCACCAGAGCTCAACGGCTACTTTAATGCCAGGTGAGGGATGGTAATAAAAGGAATGTTTCCCAAATAGCAGGAATTTATGCCACCCTGCTGCCTCGAAGTAGTATATTCTAAATTTCTCAGTTTGACTGAAAAGCTTTACAGTTACATCTGCACTCCCAATGGTCTCAGGAACCTGTCCTATTGACTGTATGTGGAAGACAGTGCAATATGGGGTACACGGGGATGGCTGCCATGGGAATGCGTGTCTTGCTCACACATGGCTCTCAGCACCTGAGATTCATGATCCTAGTACTTTGAGGGCTCTCAGTGCTGTTGTTCTTTGGTGCTTTCATTCCTCCCATTCCTCAGGCTGCTACACTTGAGCACCAGATGCAGACCTTTAATTCACTGGTGAAATACAAGCAACCAGGCAGGAAGACCAGGGACCTCCCCTGAAGAGCACAGATTGGTCAAAGGAGGAACACGATTCCCTTTGACTAGAATTGTAGGGATTGTATGTTAGGTCTGTCCACAAGAACTAACAGAGGTTTTATCCCTCATAAATAGTAAGATACAACTGTTTTCTAGGAGGTGGGAGGAAGATGGTTGCAAGTTAAGAGTACAATTTGTGTAATTTAGACCCTATCTTAAAATTACAAAAAAGTAAAAGGGCTGAAGATCTGGCTCAGGAGAAAGACCTTGGGTTCAATCCTTAGTGTCCCTGATGCCACCCAAAGTACAACTATTTACTAACTCTGTTCATCCATCCATCCTAAACTTACCCGCTCTACTGGTTCATCAACATTTAAATATGCTCAAGTCTTTCACTTAAAATAGTCTTTCCTTTAATACAACCTTCAGCCTCTAGTCTCTTGCTTTTTTTTTTTTTATAGCAACCTCACTGACCAGCCACACATACTCCAGAGCTTCTACTGATCCCCTCAGGAACCCTTCAACCCATTGCCATGACACCAAACCACTCAGACAATCACTGTGGACCTTTTCGGCTCCATACCCACAGACAACTCTCAGGAGCACTTCCCATCCTCTCTGCTGCTCAGCATCCAGGGCTTATTTTCCATCTGCTCAGTTTGTTCTCATCCATACTGCCAAAGTCTTTCCTGACGTTTGCTCATCAGGGCTCAGGACCCATCTACATTTTCAGAAACTTTAGCTATCATCTATATAGTGTGGACACCCAAATCTCTACCTAAAACAATTCTGTGAGTTGGACCGAACAACCAACTACTTAGTTGTTTCTATTTCTAGATATCTCATTAACATTCCTATTCATATTTCCATCCCCATTCCTTCTGTTACGCTTCTCAGTGAGTAACATAAGTATCTACCATTGTGTCAGAAACTCCCACATCAATCTGTTAAGTCCCATCACATGCAACTCCTCTCTACCCTTCCAACTTATTTCATGTACTCCACCCCTGCCACTACCTGACTTGGATCCTTAACGAACTGTTGGTCTTACTGCAGCTTCCCTCTAGCTAGCTGTAAGCTGCACTTAGTAGGTGGTTTGGAATAAGTAATTAACTATTTGAATCGATTTTTCATGCAGAAAACAAGGCCATTATTTACCTCCCACCAGGTTAAAGTTCAGCTCAAACCAGTAATGACAAAGTAAAATAGCAACGTGAGATGCTCTTGCCAACATGTTAAGTCACAGTGGCATGATATTTCAGCTAGAGGAGACTAGTAAACAGCAGCCTCATTATCTATTCTTAGTTCTTATATAATGAAACTTCTTAGTTCTTTAACAGGATATTCACACCTAGTTAGATGCATGTATATATTGCTTTTTTTTTTGACTTTTACTCACCTGTAGTAAGCGGATCTTGTAAAGTTTCTCTTTCTCCACATTGTACCGCCTATCTAGATCTTCCTAAAAATTGAAAAAAGGCTACAATTATCTAGAAATGGAAAATTTTATTTTCCAAAAGTTTCTGCAAGATGAGTGTGTACTACCATATCTTCTCCATTCTAAGATCCCAAAATTTCTATTATCGCCAAGTTTAAGGCATATTTGCATGTAAGACTCTATACACCCTTTCATATCATGTTGTAACAATCCTTTGGTCAGAGATCGTGCCTGAATTCAATGTTTAAAAAAAGAACTGTGATGATGATGTGGCAGTTAGAATTTATCATTCTACATATGTTTGGAGATGATGCTGGCTTTCTGTTTTTTTTCAATGTAATAGCTACTAGCCACATATAGCTCTTTTAATTTACATAAACTAAAATTTTTTCAAACTATAGGTTTTTTAGTTGTAGCAGCCATATTTCAAGTGCTTGGTAGTTACATGTAGTTGGTGGTTACTATATTAGTGCAGACACAGAACATTTCCATCATCATAGAAAGGTCTACTAGATAGTACTTATATGGAGAGGAGATATTATCCCTGCACCGAACCAGTTATAGTTGGAAGCTTTGCTACATCAGAGACAGTTATAAAGGTTGTGCATACATACAGAGACACATAGAGACACAGAAACACACACTGTCTTCCACAGGGCTCAGTTGTGGGCAACCTCCAAGAGATTTCACTGTTGCAGTCATAAGGCCTATTCTTTTAGCAGGTTATGAAGAGGGACCTTGAATCAGACAACACGTAGAGCTTTCTTGCTTTTCCTTTCCTCATCTTCTTCCTGTTCTTTTTCTCCTGGGGGTTTATTACAGACAAAGACCAACACAGATCTCCCATTCTCCACTGTGAAGACAAAATGCTCACACCCTGTGGGACTAGGAGAAAACCCACCAGAATAGTGAACATTAACACCATCCTTGGTGAGACTTTGTCTCCATTTCAGAAGCCAGGTTTGTAGAAAGGTATAATGCCCCTAAAAGCCCAGTGGATGACGAGGTGGCTGAGGAGACCATTAAAGCAGGCATTGAGAAACTAATGAAACAACTGGAAGCTGGCTGCCACAGGCTCCCAGGACAACATTGAGAATGGGCAGATACTTACATTGTGAGTCACTGTAGAAGTCAGTACACCATGTGGCTCTCCACTGGATAGAGTCTGAAAAGATGAAAACAGAATAAATACTTTTCCTGATAAAGACAAATAGGATGAAGCTGACAGCAGCAGTAGGAAGGCTGTAGAAGGCTAGAACAACAGTGGAACTAGGAAATGCCTTGATGCTCACTGAACATGTGTAAAGAAAGAACAGAAAGCAAAAAGCCCATACATTGAGCCCTGCTTTTAAACTGATCCTCAGGGTCTGTCAGTTAAACTCTAACAAACTAAATTATATCTCTTTTTGAAAGTAAGTGTAAGACCCAACTTGACATAAAAACAGCCATTTTGTTAAAAATGTCCACTTGTTGGCTGGAGGGTTAGCTTAGTGGTTCTGGTGCCTGCACAAGGTCCTGAGTTCGATCCCCGGTAACCACATACAATGCTGGGCATGGAGACTCACGCCCACCAGCAATCAATACCACATACCACAGGGCCGGGTGTGGTGGTTCATGCCTGTAATCCCAGCACTCGGGGGGCAGAGGCAGGAGGATTGCTGAGTTCAAAGCTTGCCTAGGCTACATAGTGAGCTCAGAACCAGCCTGAACTACAAAGCGAGACTGTCTCAAAAAGCAAAACAAACAAACAAACAAACAAAATGTCCACTTGTGTCCTATAACCTCCCTATGAACCTGGAACTTGTTTCCTTGGGAACTGTCCACTGAACCAATGTGTGCAGCTGCAGATTTTATGTTTTTAAAACTTACTATTCTATAGTAACCAGTGATCTAATCATTGCTATTGGCTTCTGTAATGACTCGCTTCTGCACTTTAACAACGGAATGATCTAATCACTTCTGCATAGAAAGCTCTTGGTAACAGGTGTGTGTGGGGGGGGTAAGTAAATTTTGACTTTAAATACTGTGTGTTAATCTAAGTGGGCACCTTCTTCCACATGGAAGGATGACCCTCAGCTAAGTAATATAGCTCTTGATTGGACTTTAAGATCATGTCGTGTCCTGAGAGATTGTCTAAGTGCAACTTGGGTGTAACAGTAAGCATCCCTTAAGCAAGATCTACTAAGAGAAGAAAGGTAATCCTGCAAGTCTATGATCTGTGTAAACTCAGAGGCTGGCTGAACTGATGATCACACCAAAGGTTCAAAATGTGAGAAGTAATTATAAAGACAGACTGTGGTGACAATGCAGGACACCATGGCAGTTCCAGCTGGGCTGCTCATCAGCTGTTCCCCATAGGGGCATGAAGTTACGTGGGCTGCCAGAAATAGATGAAGACATCCTACCAAGGCCTGGCATTCATCATCAGATGTGGCAGTGTCCTGCATAGCCCAGAGCAGTCAATGGAGACTTCCAGGCTGGGTATGAGACCCTGCTGTTGGTTGGCTCAGAGAAGTCTCTTCCTCTCCTCAGGGATTCGGAATCCCCTTTATAGAAGGGTGAGGGAAGTGCAATCCATAAGCCATCAGACCACATCTAATTCACACATCCTATTAAGCACAGGGGCCCATAGCTAATAACTGCAAGTGTGAGAAAACAAAATCAAAAGGATACCTTTAATCTTATTTAGCAAGAAAAGCAGGTTATATTTTCTCATCTCTATTTTTTAATTTAATGTTCAGTGGAAATCTATGCTAGGTGCCTGAAAGAGCAAGTGCTTTTTTTATTCAAAGATCCAGCAGGTCAGACTGTGTTCCTTAAATCAGACTCATCCTGCAGTCCTAAGGCTCTAACATGAATCCCAGCACTCTCTTCTCTCGTAATCCTTGTTATCTGTTGTGAATGGGGCACATCCCTAAGTAGGTATGGAGGAGAGTGAAACAGAAAAATGAAAGCAAATTCACAGAACAAGTGAAATGGGAGGTAGCTCAGACAGACACCTTATGATGGAGCAGGAGGCCAGAGCTGCATGATGTGGTAACTGGTGCCTGTGTTGCTCATTCTACATCCCTTGCTGCCCTTTACCATGAAAAGAGAGAAGAAAAATAGATACAAGTCTAAGAAAATCACAGGAAGAGAACAGTTGAGAAACATTTATAGGCTCAGAAGGTTAAGTGGGAAGGAAGTCTATTTTGGCATTAGAATGGCGAGTCCCGCACAGGCCCTGATAGCACTGGTGGTCCCAAGGACCTCCAGGCCTTTACCTTTTCATCTGGTGCTCTCTCAGCTTTGAGGGTTTCAATTTCCTGCTGCAGCCGTGTCATCTCCTCCTTTAAAAGCAATATGAACTTTTACAAAAATCAAACAAGGTGGTAATTGCATGAAATTATCTAAATACTACTGTCCACATGTCTTATTTTCACTTTCATTAAGGAGTTTATGCTGCAAGGGACAAACCACTTAGGAACAAGCTGCTTTGATATCAATTTTCAGTCTCAGAGAGATCTTTTCAGGAGGATAAAGGCAGCTGTCCCTCAGGAGAAAAGGGCTTTTCTTTCTAAAAGGCGGGTGACTTATGCAGTGCAGTAATCACTTAGAATGAGGTTTAGAGCCTGGTTTTAATTAGGCTCATCTGCTTCCTCTCCCCCTCTGCCTCACCCACCTGTCCACCTTGCTATCTTCCCAGACCTAAGATCCAGGCTCTTGATGGCTCCTGGAGGACTGGCCATTCTCCTTCAGAGAGCACCCAAGCTGCTGGGCCTCACTTGGTGCCTCCTGCTGCAGTCACCTGTGCACGGGTCCTGTACACTGCTTGAGTGCCAGCAGCCAGATGGCAGCAGCTCGGACTTATGCATGACACACACAGCATCCTATGTTTTTAGTACAGCCCTGCCTTTGTATGACATTGACATCTTCATAAAAGCCACCTGGCAACAAAATATATTTTTAAAAACCTTTTAAGACTTTTCTTTACAAAATATTTGTAAAATAGTTACAATTGTTTACTGGACAACCCTTTCCATTTGGGTTTGGTACTCAGTTACCATCTCACTCTGGTGTCCCAGGTGACTAGAACGTAACAGGATGATAGGTCTGCTTTCCGCACTGTGCTAGGCAGGATGCTCCAATAGCTCAGGCGAAGTAAACCAAGAATGTTTACAAAAGTCCTAGTTTGTCTGCCGACACCAGACCACACTTACTCGGCAATGTGCTTTAAACTCTTGTTCTTGACTTTTCAGATTTTCATTCATGGCTACAAGTGCTCTCAAGTTCTGCAGAATACTAAAGAGAAAAGACCAAAAAAAAAAAAAAAAAAAAAAGGACAGGCTATTATGATTTCATGAATCAGCTAAAACTAGAGCTCTGCTAGAAAGAACTCCATTTTTAATTTCCTTTGTCTCCCCCAGACTGCCTTGTCTAATAGGTTCTTCACAAATGGTAATGACTTCCCTTTAACTGATATTATTATTCCTTTATCTACCCAAGACCATCAGGGAGATCCAAACAAACATTAATTTCAGAATTAATGTCAACTATAGAAACATCAATGAGTTTCAACAGTGCTGGATATATTTAATAATACTAATTAATCTACATGCAGGACACAGTGTCTAAAATCTTTTTTCTTTTTTTTTTGAGACAGGGTCTCGCTTTGTAGTGCAGGCTGGCCCTGAGCTCACTATATAGCCCAGGCAAACCTTAAACTCAGCAATCCTCCTACCTCTGCCTCCCGAGTGTTGGGATTACAGGCATGAGCCACCATGTCTGGCAATGTGGTATGTGGTACTGATTGCCAGTGGGCTTGAGTCACCATGCCCGGTATTGTTGTATGTAGTTACTGGGGATTGAACCAGGGACCTTGTACTTGCTAGGCAGGTGCAGGAACCACTGAGCTAAATCTCTGGCCCTCAAAAACCATTTTTAACATCCAATGTGAAAAGGAAACAAGTAGCATAAGGTTATAAAAAAGCAGTAATTTGAAAATAAAAATATCAAGTATCTGATAACACTTGGCTCTGAATCATCCAGGAAAGGTTTTCAATTAAAAAGCCAAGAGATCTGTGGATACTTTTTTGCTAGCATCAACTACCAGGCCAGAAGTGCTCATTCTTTCTGAAACTTTTTATGATTTCACAATTTCACTCAAATGAGTGACAGGAGATTTTACCAACCAAATCATCTGGAGATTAAAAAAAAGATTAAAGGTTGAATATTAAGTACATCCTCTCTTCTAAATATAATTAATCATACCTGGGAATGGTGGGGCAAACCAAACAACAAAACTATAGAAGGTTGGTTTTGCCAAAAAGGACCATATCTTTTCTGCCAAAGACAAATGGCTAAAATGTATGCTGCTAAAATCTTGTGATGGATAACTATAGGGAGAACTGGGCTGTGGACAAGAGCCCAAGGGAGACATTCCCCATATGCTTTTTTTGTACCATGAAGGTATTATTGCTTTTAAAAACAACAACAGAAAAAGAGGATATTTCTATTAAAAGGGGAATTGGGAGAGAGGTGGTTAATACTACAGCTCAAGGACAGTTCAGCCGGCACACGAGCACAGTCATCACTTCATACATGGCTACGTGCAATTAACCTACCTACACGGTCCAGAACCCATGACTTCTGGCTGTTCTGTACTGTGCACCAACAAATTAAGTTCTCAAATACTGATGAAGTTACTTTCTTTAAAGAAAGAACAAATGTGTGTTGAAATCTCTTACCTTGGATCTGCTTTAGATTCTATCTTCTCAAGGGCTGCTTGTTCTTTGTCCAGTTTCTCACTATGACTCTTCAGCTGCAATGAAGAGTCAGGGAGGCTCACAATACAGAGGAAGGTGCATTTGCTTTTCTTCCTATCAATTCACACCCAAACCCATCTTTCAATAGCTGGTCAAGCCTCCTGGAATTAGCTGTACATTGAGAAAAGAGATGAACCAGAGAAATGGAGTGGGAGTAGAAAGGCAGCAAGGGGAGGTCCAAATCAGACTCTTGTAGACATACTCTGTTGGTTAAAGAAGGCTTGGTAATGGTTCAAATCACAGCAGCAAATGCATGGAAAGTCAAATGCAATGGGGAGAGCAGGTAACTTTGGTAGTAAAGAGGTAAGAAAAAGAGTGGCTACAAGACACAGACTGGGGTTTCAATCTCAGGGTATTACTTCATAGCAGTGCTAAACTCTTCCAGCCTTTTAAATAATTTCACCTTTTTTTCCTGAGGCAGATAAAGAGGAGAACTTTAAAAGAAACTCAGAATATGATGCTATAATTAAAAAATTAATGCAGAATATGATGCTATAATTAAAAAAATGGTAAAGTAGCTCTTTTAAAATGATCTTTAAATTTACTGTTAGGTGAAGAAAATAAGGTACAGAACCAGGAGTCTGGCAAGGACTGCTAACACTGAATGTGCATATGTAGAAAGAATATAGAGTGATGCCCTGGCTCAGAAAATTTGATTTGTTCTCCAATCTTGGAAAAGATGGTCATGGTTGCATTTGTCACTCAAAGCACAGTTAGCAAACAAAAACAAAATTATGCCAAATGCTACTGTTTACAAACCAAATTGTTGTATTTGTGAACTATATCACTATATACATAATTGCTTGTAAAGTATAGTTCTAAAAAGATTAGAGAGCCACTGGTTCTACAGATTAGTTCTGAAGAGAATAAATGGATGGAGTTACAGGAGTAGATCTTTTGTGCTTTTAAATTTTGAATTGGGTAAATATGCTGCCTATTTCAAAAAAGATTTAAGAAAGTTCCAGGAGATCTAACTGAAGACAGCTGTCCAAGAACAAGTTACAGCAACGTTTTCTTGCTCCAAGTTCCCCAAAAATTCACACTATTCTGTGAGAACACAGAAATTAATCTCATGAACAAGAATGGGAGCTGGCATATAGAAAGGGACTGAGAAGGACAGATGTGCAGTCTCACAGAGAGGAAGGACTGTCTTCCAGCGATGCAGATCTGTGTTACCAACACCCATGAGGGAGAAGTGATGAGACTCGAGTCCGAGTTCTTTAAACACAAGAACAGGTACTTAAGTTTCAGAGGCAAGGCCCAGCCCCAGATGGTTAGGAAAAATCAGGAGAAATAGGGAAATCCCAGATCCTGAATATCCCTGACCCAACCCAACAGAAGCTACCATCTGGGGTGTCATGTTACTAGAATCTGCCTAATGGCTGGTAAATGCTAAGTATCAGTATGAGATTATTAAAACTGTTAATCCAACACAAAGCAGGCTGGTTAGCATGGATACAGCAGGCAGAGAGATGGCAGCAGAAAATCATCAAAGTAAAAATGTGTTCAATCACAAGTGAATTTTGGCATGAAGAAATAGAGAGTAAGAAAAACTTTAGATACTACAAATGTCCCAAGAGACATGACAGAATATTATGCATACTTCAAAGAATCAGTTTTACACATAAAAAACTGAAGTTGTGCTGGGGAGGTTAGCAAGCGGACAAGCCAGGCCTGACAGGCTGCACTGCTTACACAGGCCAGCACAGAAGGCAGCTGTGCACCCTTCCACATGGGAGTCATGTGCTCTTGCCTTCTATCTCCTTATTGCCTTCCATCCTTGGTTTTACTTTTCATTTTTTTTTTTTTTTCTTGGTGGAACCTGTGATTGAACTCAGGATCTTGCACTTACTAGGCAGGTGACAGCACCACTGAGCTATATCCCTGGCCCCTACTTTTCATAAATTTATCAGAAAGACAATTCTTTCCTATTCTCAATGCCATTAACTTATCCTGGAAAGGGAATTTTGGTTAAAAAGAGAAAAATCTGAGAGTCCTGCATAAAGAGCTCATTTCCTCAACTTCTGCCTTAAATTGGGCAGAAAAGTCTCTTTTATGGGAAACCCAGGTCCAGAGGGGAGAGTAAATATTTTTTCACAGGGTAATTAAGCTTTTTCCTAAGGCATTCAGCAGTAGGTTCAGTACAGCTTCCCATTTCTACAGAAGAGAATTAGTTTATCCTACTAGATGTCATCCTCTCTGGCTGGGTCTTGATTTCAGATAAAACCTCCCCTGAAATCCTTCTCTGTGGCAAGGGAGTTAGCCTTGGCTTCCTCATTGATGAAAAAGGGATGAAAACTGCTTGTTGCTAGGGCAATTGCAAAAGTTTAATGGATGAATATAAGTACTGGGTCAGGGCATACCTAGCACTCAGGGATGCTGCTGTTTTGGAAGACAGAAAATTGCCCTTATCATTAATTAAAATCACTCCTTTCATAGCTCTAGGACCTGAAAAAAGCTCAACAAATCCTTGATTCGGTATTTAGTTTAAAAAGGCATGTTTCCACCATTTAGAATTTATATACTATGGCACAGAAAATGCCCTAAAAATGGATACCGAGATGTTTTAACTTTAATCGTGTCCATATTATTACACAAAGTCTAAAGTATGAACTGCAAATCCCATGGCAGGGATTCTACTCCAGAAACTTGCTATCTAATCTGTGAGAAAAGTAGTCACAGAGCAGTGTAGAGGAAGCAAAACTGTCTAATGCAACACATTTTCAGAGAAAATGAAAACTTCTTAATTTAATAGCCATTCTCGAGGCTATTTTTCTTTTTGAGATAGGCCTCGCTATGTAGGCTGGACTTGGACTCCACATATCTCAACTGGACTCAAACTTATAGCAATCCTCCTGTTTCAAGTTTTGAATTCTGGAATGACAGGTGTGTGCTGCCATGCTCAGCTAAATTCTATCCTTTTTCAATATTAAGACAATTACTAAAGAGATGAGGGCTGGTCAAAACTAAAATGTTTTGTCAGGTTTATATCAAGATGGTGAATAATTACTATGTATTGCTACAGAAGTAAGGATTTTAAGTTTTGTTTTGTTTTTGATACCAGGGATTGAACTTGGGACCTTGCGCTTATGAGCCAGAGGCTGGAACCACTGAGCTAAATTCCTCACCCTAGAAGTAAGGATTTTAAATAGGCAAACTTCACGTGAAACTATATAAAAGTGGAGACTGGCTTGGTTTTAGACATGTCTTAGGAGATCCGAGGTTCTGAATCGTCTAACAGTATAAGGTAGAGACCTTGCAGTAAGGCCCTTCCAGAGAACAGCTACAGTCCAAGTACCAAAACCACTACAGAGTACTTTTCAACTCCAGAGGAAGACAGTTTTCTGTAGAAATGCAAGGGACAGAAATATCTACATATTCCTCCCAACAGAGATGACATCAGAGGCATCTGCTCCTAACCTGGTTCCCTAGGCAATCAGAAGTGGGAAGTGAGCCATGCTGTGATGTAGATGTGAGATTGCACAGTTGTAACCTGGATAGCAAACTCAATTGTGTGGTTCAAATGTACCCACCAGCCCTCTTCTCCCTCCTGTGATTGCCTCTCCCATTATACCTAGGAGATAGCTGGTAATCCTGAAAATAAATCCCATTGCTCTGAGGTTCTTTCATCTTTCACAAGAAACCTTTATGCACTCATGGAATTCAGTACAGGAAGCTCTTGTAAGATCTGGGGCTTGAGAGGGTCCATGCACTATATGAGGCCTGAAAGGTATTCTCTGTGCCCCTGCCTGTTGGGCTAGTCTTCCCCAAGGAGCCATTCCTGACCTTACAAGCCAAAGGACCTCTTCCACCAAGATCACTGCAGATTTAGGACACTGCAGCATGGATAAACTCATGGGAGGAGTCATATGTCACTATGCAACTGTTCTATGCTCTGAATGGACTAGACCTCTAAGGACAGAGCTAGGTCTCCTCCACAATGATAAAACTTGGCATTGCCTTAGCAGTGCTGGCTAAAAACAATTCTTACCAGAGACCATAGATAAAGGAAGACCTACTTACCTCTGTTAGGGTTTTCCTTGTTTCACTGTATCTGGCTTGGAGGTTGGTAAAATTTGCTTGTAGCTGTAAATGAAAGATAAAGACATCTGCTCTTATTTGATTCTTAGTACAAAACAAGTACGGACAGTATCCCCATTTCAAAGATGAGAAAACAGAAAATCAAACATTTAAAGTAAACCAATGTGGGAATTTTAGAAGGGTTTCCATTAACACATTAAAATATAATCCACCTTGGGCCAGAAATTAGCTTAGTGGTTCCAGTGCCTGCCTAACAAGAGCAAGGTCCCTAGTTTGATCCCTGGTAACCACATGTAACGGTAAGGGTATGGTGATTCATCCCCACAAGCAATCAGTACCACATACCACAATGTGGGGCATGGTGGCTCAAGCCTGTAATCCCAGCACTTGGGAGGCAGAGGGAGGAGGATTGCTGAGTTTGAGGCTTGCCTGAACTACATAATGAGCTTGGCGCCAGTCTGAACTACAAGCGAGACTATCTCAAAACAAAAAACAAAAACAACCCACAACCCACAATCCTCCTTGTATTTAATCATTACCAACTATTTGTCAGGGCATTTACTACATATTCTGCACAAATCCTATACTGAAAGCTTACATTCAATAGAAGACACTGTTCTAATTTTACAGGCAAAGAAATAGACAAAAGTGTTAAGTTACATGACTAAAGTCTCATAACTGATACAGGCAGGATTCAAACTCATGATTTTTCTGTGGCTCTAATCAATAACCAATTTTCTAGTTGACAGAAACAAGCTGCAATTCAATATTCAAGATTCTAGCACAAAGTATGACTGGTTGGCAAATGATGCCAAATGTAAAAACTTGTTTTGGAACTTCAACACCTACAGAAAATGCGTTACCTTTACTGTTCAAAGTACATAACTATTAAGTTGTATCATTAAAATGTCAACTCTCTCTTCCTGTTTCCTCTTCCAATTGTTCAAGCTTCATTGCCAGAGATTACATGTTGGTCATCCCCCACCTTGCCCCCACTCAAGGACTGGACCCAGGGCCTTCACACTGAGCTATATTCCCAGCCCATTTCTAAAATTTGAGGTTGTACCTTGCTGTTGCTCACCTTTAATAATGTTAACCACAACAAGAGTAATAATTATTGTTCTTTACTGGGAAACTGCTATTTGATTTTAGTGTACATGCTTCTGAAGCAAGCAGGAGAGAAATTGTTATTTAAAAGGCAGTATTCCTGAAAACTGTCAGGCTCTTGGCAAACAAGTTTGTGAACTAATTGCAAAACAGACTCATAGGGAGGATGGTCTTCTCAGTTGGACTGTGACTACACCAGAACTGCCTTTCAGAATTAAGTTCAGCATTCCTTCCCAAGTTCAGACAGGAGGCAGAAGTAAACATTCACTTGTATTGAGATGCTCTGGCCCTTAGGGTCTACAAACTTCAAACTGTCTCACCCTTTATCCGTGCTCATTGCCTCAGTGACGAATTCTTTTTGAGCCAATCACTCATGTGTTCTGTTCCTATTATCACTGGCTATGAACAGAAGAAGCATGATATCCCTGAGCTAACAACTAATTATGATGGTTAAATTATTGAACAAAAACCAAATCATAGTTAATCTATGCATCTTTCTTTGCTTATGATATACAACCTTTGGGTAAAATGAATGTATTGTTTATTTAGCTGTGGTAAAACAAATTCTAACAGAACAAATTCAAACAAAGAAAGGACTAGGCCAAATCATTTGGTATGTTAATATCTTTTGAATACATGAGACTTGCAAAAATGAAAAATGCATAAGCTCAAAATGCCAATGGCACCCATTTTTGAAAAATCAATTGTTACAGAAACTTCTATGAACTGTGCTACAAAATATCATATTAATTCCTATAATCTACCACTACATGTCTAATTAAGTATTATTGCCCTTGCAACTGAAGCATATAATGACTTTTATCGTGCAATGAGTCTTCCTGAGTCAAACTTTCTGTTTTTAGGGCAAACCTAGGAATATCTTTCCAAACAATCTCATCTCTCACCAAGTATTACAGAATGGGATCTCAAACAGCTCTCTTAAAAACAATCCAGTTTCCCCCACTGCTCCTGTAATCAACCGCTTGTGTGGACTACTGACTGCATCAATCTCTTCACAGCTGGTTCTCTCTGAAACCCTTCTCACCCAATCAATTAATTCATGCTCACACAGCAAACAGAATGGTCTCTGCAAATGCAAATTGGATCATGCCACTTACCTACTTCAACACTCAAGTGTTTGTCCTTAAAGGTCCTATTTGATCAGAATCTATTGATGAATCACTTCACTTATTCCACCCCTGACCACAGAATAAAAATTGGTCCAGACTTCTTTTCCATGGACTTTGTTCATGTTACTTCATAGACTGCCACTCCAGACCTCCACACTTGCTATATAGACTTCCTGCCTAGTCAACATCCACTCACCTTTCTGGACTCTAGCCTCTGTGACATGAAGCTAGGCTAGTTTTCTCACATAAAACAATACTTAGGTTAGGTACTTAGCATAAAACAGCACTTAATAAGTGTTTGTGACTGAATGTTTTTCTTTTTTTTTTTGAGACAGGGTCTCGCTTTGTAGTTCAGGCTGGCCCTGAGCTCACTATGTAGCCCAGGCAAGTCTCGAACTCACAGCAATCCTCCTGCCTCTGCCTCCCAAGTGCTGGGATTACAAGCATGAGCCACCACACCCGGCACTGTGGTGTGTGGTACCTGACTGCTGGTGGGCATGAGTCACCACACCTGGTATTGTTGTATGTGGTTATGAGGGATCAAACCAGGGACCTTGTGCTTGCTAGGGAGGCACTGGAACCACTGAGCTAAATCTCTGGCCTTGAATGTTTTTTTGCCACGACAAACTTTTCATATACATGGTCAGAAAGTACCTACTTTAAGCTTTGCAGGTCATCTGGTCTCTGTTACAACTACTTATCTCTATCACTGTGGCCTGAAAGCGGCAGGGAAAATGTGTAAGCAAACTAGTGTTCAAAATTTCTAATTAAACCTTACATGTAAAATAAGGCATATACACCAACCCCTATTCTAAAATCTATCAGGAAGATCTTCACTTTTTCCCCCCAGTTTCTCCCTTCCTTAAAGAATGATTTTTGTTGATTTGACTGAAATTATACAAAGAAAAAATTAACCTCTTCCAGATGTTTGGTCTTCTGTAGAATCTGCTTATTCAAGGAAATAATTTTCCGACGATGTAGCTGAGAGGTTCCTAATTTTTCTGGACTTTCTTCTGCTGACAGCTCAGATTGCTGTGGAAAAAGGGCAGAGGAAATCCAAAGTATTTAATTAGTTCATCTCAGCTCAAATGATTCATCCTTCCTCAGTCTGGGCAAAGAATTATTGAGCCATCAGCTACACCAAGCCAGGGCAACTACAAGGTCCTCCACAGAAACTCCATCCCAGGGAATATCCTTACATAATGACCAAAGCCCTATCAAGAAATCTGCATTCCTGGCAAAGGGAAAATGCATGGGCAGAAGGCCAAGGCTACATGACCATGATTATGCTGATGAAAACAAGATGACAACCAAGAGTAATAAGTAGAGAAATAACACAGTCACAGGAATATCTTCATGGGATCATTCTTTAGTCATCAAGAATAAGGATTTTGATCAAAGAATCATAAACATACAGGTAAAAAGTCTACTACTTAGAAGCACTTATAATGAATTGCAAGTCTCTCAAATCATTTCCCTCTATCCATAGGCCTGCTCTCTTAATTTTCTCTCATTTGGGATCTTCTAGTGAAAACAGATGCTAGGTTTGAGAGGGATAAAAATTACTGGAAGGCCAAGGATCATACTTCAGAAAACATGCAGGTGAGGTGGGGAAAAAGAGGGACTCAACAAGACACAGAGATTGTTAGGATGGAAATACGTAAAAGAGATTATTGAATCTAGTGACCTGGTGACCATGATTAACATTTTATAGGACAGGAAGAAGTCGTTATTGAGAGATTTGCACAAAAAAGGAAGTAGCTTGGGATACAAAACAGAAATATGTAACCTCAACATCCTTGTGAGGAACCCCAGGAGAAGGAAACTAAAAAAGTCTATTTTGTTGCTAAAGTTTTTCCAAAAATACTTTTGGTGTTACTAAACATAGCTTTCCTAGTCAAACACCATACGGTACATTTCCCCATTTTATCAAACTACCCCAACTCTAAGCTAATCACTGATTTTAAGCCCAAGTACAACAAATTATTTAGATACTTGACTTTCCTTGTGTATTTTAACAGTGAAGATGGGATTTAAAGTGTCCTTCAGGAAAAGATGAAAAGTTAGGAAAAAGAGAAACTGCATGGTCATAACTACCACTTATTATGGGTAAGGATTTCTCTAACTATTTCAGCAGTATTATTAATGGATGATGAATTTCTTTGCTGCTTAACAACTTTAGAGGTAGGAAACAACTAGTAGGTAGGGTATAGCTACGTAAAGAGTAAAGAATATAATTTTCTATCTTGTGCACTAATAGACTACGAAGAAATAGACAACCTAAATCTGTTTTTTTTTTTTTTTTTTTGTAGTACCGGGGATTGAACTCCGGCCCTTGTGCATCCAAAGTTGGCGTGGTACCACCTGAGCTCAATTCCCAACCCTAGACAACCTAAATCTGATAACAACATATCTAGCCTTGAAACCTGTGATTTCAAAAACTGTCAATTATCATTTTAACTTTTAAAATTAATTTTGGACATACTAAGATATTCACAACCTGTCAACTGGAGGAGAAATTTTCTGAAATTTATTTGAGAGGATAGTAAAGTATAGAGGTGGAAAGCCTGTACTCTATTTCAAATTACTTGTCGGAAACAACTACAATTAACTGTTTCTTCTCTATTTAACTAGATTACTCTTTTATATGTGCTGTATAACAGCTTTTTTCTTATAGTTAGAGTTCTAGATTTTAATATCCAACTCAGATTCCTTGACAGACTTCCAAAGTGTCAATGGCATATCCTAAGGAAAGGCATGCTATATTATAAGTGGAGTCGAATAAATCCCTATTTTGACTGAAATAAGTAATTCTCCATTCACTGGAACTACAGTGTCTATGTTTGATATAAGGATTAGCCTTCTGACCTCTTGCAGCTGCCTACACAGCTTTCAGACTGAGATGAGGGCAGTGGATCCAGTACCACTCACCTCCAATCTGTAGGGGCTAAAAAAGTAACCTCTCAACTCTTCTATGGCTTTGGCAGGAGCTGGATGATGTCTTTGATTGTTAGTTGGCTTTCCTGATGACCAACTGCTTTTACAGTCAAAAGTACCAAGAAGTGCTGGGCATGGTGGCTCACACCTGTAATCCCAGCACTCAGGAGGCAGAGACAGGAGGATTGCTGAGTTTGAGGCTTGCCTGGGCTACATAATAAGCTCAGGGCCAGCCTGAACTTCAAAAAAAAAAAAAAAAGTACAAAGAAAATAAAAACTGTGTTTCCCACTTAGCGTGCATCTCCTCTCATCAGTAAATGTGGCACATATACAGCTTTAAAAACATTTGAAAACTGTGACAGTCAAACTTCAATTATAAGAACTTTGCTGCAGGAAAACCAGTAGCTACCTGAATATCTGGAAATAAAGATTAAGAGCGTTCTGTAAAGTCAAACTTTTTCTCATAATAATACTAAAATGTTATTTGTTTCTTTCCTTTTGTCATGATTGTACAGTGAAATTTTCTAAATATTACACAATGATTCATCGTTTTTCTGTTAGAACATAATATATTTAAAAGAAAAAATTGATGGTTAAAAAGGAAAAAAGCTTATGTATATGGGGTGGTAGAGGGTCGTAGGGAAGGGCAGGAATATGGGAAAAAATGAAAAT
The DNA here is from genome assembly GCA_004025085.1 of Thryonomys swinderianus. Classification (NCBI taxonomy): domain Eukaryota; kingdom Metazoa; phylum Chordata; class Mammalia; order Rodentia; family Thryonomyidae; genus Thryonomys; species Thryonomys swinderianus. The sequence continues at coordinate 89,601 of PVIC010001021.1, forward strand.
CTAGATGTGTCATGAACAAGTACAAATTCTCAATGCTGAATGCAGATATAATGTATGTACAAAACATAGCAAAAAAGAAGGAACATAATACATTTATTATGATTTGTGAACCAATGAATACATAAGCTATTGGATCCTTGGTAGTTTTTAAGAGTTCTTAAAGGGTCCTGAAAATAAAGTGTGGAGAACCACTACTTTAATCCAAAAGACCTGTCTCACTTGAGAATCTTCTGACTGGCTGAAACCTATGAATGTACCCACTAATTAGGATGGCCAATGGAGTAGACTCCCAATGAGGTGTGTTATTTCCTAACATCGAAAGGGGAAAGGTCTCTCAGACTCTGCGCTTTTAATGAATGGATTATTCACAAAACTATATAAATAGAGAAAAATATTTGCAGAGGAAAAATCTTCAAGTCTCACTATACACCATATCTATATTATAATAGTGTATAGTCCTCATATGAGTACAAAGCCTTTCAAAATGTTTTTAGTGCTGAGCAACAATTCCCATTCTCTATGGAGCTCCTTAAAGTTGCATTTACAAAAGTATTCATGTACACTAACACCAGGATATTAAGTATCATTTCTATATTTGATTTTCCAGGTGACCAATATACAAATGTACTGGGCCTTCATACAGAGGAATTTCTGAGTTCCTCCTTCTGTCTATTTAGAAGTCTTTGGATAGCTAAAATAGTTTATCCCAGAGTTGAAATGAAGAAACTTTAACCTAGGCAAGAGAAACTGATTATTCTAAATTTTTATTTCTTTCTAATACCTTTCTCCTTAAATCCAAGAGAACTCAGACTGAACAGAAACTAGTTCTTACATCAGCAGGGCTCACACAAGAGTGTATTCACTGAATGTTATAATGGAAAAGAAAGCTGAAGATGACAGCGTTGAATCTTGAACAATGACATGAATCAGATGGAAGGAAGAGAAAAGAGGAGGCTTTATACTCAATCCTTGACAGAAAAAATTAAATACTGGGGAATCTTAGCTGATTTCCTCTTGAAAAATGCAACATCTACCAAAGAATGTCAAATATTCACAAATAAACCTTTTGTATTTACACTGGGGTGAAGGCTCAAATACCAATCTAATTTTGTTCAACAATTTCAGATTCAGAACATGATTTCAAAAGTACAATGTAGATTAAGATAACTTCTGGTGCAGTTTTATTTTTTTAGTACTTGGACTATATTACAAACTTCTATTCTTGGAGCAAACAGATTCATATGTCATTTGATATTATTAGTCCAGGCCAAAATGGTACATACTCATGAGGAACAAAAATGATTACTTTACCTAAAACTATACACCTTCATCATTGCAGGACACTCTAAAGGTTAGCCACATATTAACCTGCTGCCAGCTCTCTGGGCAGTACTGTGTGGAATCAAAGGCCTCTGCATGCTATACAAGTGTTCCACACAAATTGCACATTCTGTCTTAGTTACTTTTCTCTCATTCCTGAGAAAAAAATACCCAAAACCCAAAGCTAAAGGGGAAAGGTTTTATTTAGCTCCTAGTCATACTAGCTGGATCCAAGAATATTAATTCAGGAAGGTAAAAAATGAAATCAAAGTGAGAATTCAGGATGGAATGTATACCCACTGAAGTTGTTTTTTTTTCCCCATTAAACTCAGTAATTTTAAATTTTGATTTGTGCAATTCAGTAATGACTGCCCCACATATACTTTGACACTGGTGTCAGAGTTAAATTAAAAAAAAAATCTACCTTGAGGTTCATGATACCAGATTGGTCATTATACATTTTTGGAATCTAAATCCATATACTCCCTGATGGCTCATTAGAAAAGTCAGAACAGTGTTTAAAATGGATCTGGGATGAGGCATAAGAAAAACAAAATAGATGCCCTCTAGAAAAACACAGCTTCAACCTTAGGCCTTAAAGAATTTCTACAGATAAATTTCCATTGCCACTAGAGTCATAATCTATGAACTAATTCTCTTTGTTGATAGTTGTGTTGTTAGTTCTTCTATGTTACATAATATCATAGAGTAGGAAACTGGAGCAATATGAAAATACTAACATATTTATGATTTTTGTTTTCTTCAGATTTATAGAATTACCCCTTCTCAGTTCTGATTAGTTTAAAGCTCTCCCTCTGCCTTCCTAGGCTTAGTTTAACTAACCTGTTCTTAGTCCCACCACATGGGAGGCACAGGAGTACACAGTGGACAAGTGGAATAAGAGAAAACCTTTACTTTTACCTTCATATTCTAGCCAGGCAAAACAGACTTATTCAGAAATAAAGGTATTCTCCACATTCTTCCCAATGCCTGAATTGTTTCACAGAGGAAAAGAGCTTTGGAAACTCTTCTTGTTCTTTCTCACTTTGGTTCTTCCTTCAAGAAATGTTTGTGAAAACCTTATTCTGTTAGGCTTTACCTGATTCTGCAATCTGTTAGAACTACCATGCTGATTATAGTCCTTGTATACAACAAACATTCAAATCCTGGGGCACAGCAAAAGGACAAATGAACAGGGTATAGTGAATAGCGCTATGGATATGGTAAGGAGTGATTCCTACAACACTATAGAAGGGTCTATTTCATTTAGGAAGGACACTTACCCTTAATAGCTTCAGAGCAATTTTCTATAGAGTCTCTGAATCATCTGTAATGCTATGGTAAGTATATATTATGTACAGCACAATGGGGACATAATAAATATGATTTGAAAAGAGAAAGAAAGCACATGTATAAAGGGGGTGGGGGGTTATGGGGTGGGTAGGGACATGGGTAAAAATGAGAATTAACTCGTGTCATATACTGGTACAAATTCCCCAATGTTGAGTGTGATTGTGAGCTGTATATAAAATGTACCAATAAAGAATTTAATTAAAAAAATAAAAAGATGTAATCATGACCTTCCAGAAGAGATTTAGGATGGCACTTTGAAACACTTGTAACATTGGGCAAACAAATGAAGTCTAAAATGAAGGAGTTTAAAAATCTGCCTGGTGCCCAACGCTATCCTAACCAGGGCTTTTTTATCTGTGAACATGACTAGATGATCTGTTCATAGGAAGACAAGCTGTCCTCATATTACCACTTTCCCTAATTCCCCATGCTAAAGCTATTAGCAAGTGACAAAAATGTTTTTTTGTTGTTGTTTTTTTTTTTGAGACAGGGTTTCGCTTTGTAGTTCAGGCTGGCCCTCAGCTTACTATGTAGCCCAGGCAAGCCTAGAACTCAGCAATCCTCCTGCCTCTGCCTCCCAAGTGCTGGGATTACAGGTGTTAGCCACCACGCCTGGTGACAAAAATGGTTTTTAAGGTGGGGTACGATGACAGGATTGTATCATATGTAAGCTTATTAAAATTCATACAACTCCCAGCTCTGATTAGCCATTTAAGAGCACAGAGGCTACTATAGCCATAGTCCAAGGAGCCCAGCTAATTCCCACACTGGAAGCAGACCTTGGTACTATCCATGTGATGCTGGTTTTACCAGCATACAAAAATGCAAACTGCGGGGTTAGGGAAGTTTCTACAAGATTTCAAAGAAAGGGGCATGAGGTAAGAAGCCCCTTGAGAGAGAAGTGTGTGAAGCTAGGAGAATGAAGCCAGAAGTGCAATGGAGACCCTAGAAAGTCAAAGATGCCAGGAACATGGCCTGTCTGTAGGAAGACTAGGCCATGAGCTGATGTAACCCATGAGAGAGGTCATGTTGGCTGCAACTCAAAAGGCCCCTGAGAGAGTCTATCCAAACCCTTTGGAACTCACATTTCCTCACTTTGTGCCCTGGATCCTGGACATGTAGTTACAAGCCTGAAATATTTATAATTCTGAGCTTTTATTTTATTTTTTTTCTTCTCCCTTTTGGAATGTTAATATCTGTGATGTGCCACTGTATTTTAGGATTATGTAACTTGCCTTTTTGATTTTTACAGAAGTTCACATCTAAGAATTTGTCTCGAGTCTCAATAGACTTAGACTTGGAATTCTGAAAATTGCTGGAACTGTTAGGACTTTGGGGAATGGTTTGCTGCATTTCTGGTTTTCCACAGGACAGTTATATCATGATTAGGTGGAATAATGAATTTGATATTATCTTTACTTCAAGATTAAGTCAAGATTAAGTACCATGTAAGGAGATGTGTTTGTTGACAAGGAGTGGAACATGGCTGTCAGGATGGACTGTCAACTTGACTTGTTTTGGTATCCTTTTGGGGGTACTGGTAGAACATAATTCTGGGTGTATATAGCTGGGTAATAAAGGCATGGCCTTAAGGCATGTGTCTGGTCCCTTGCCCCTTTTCCTCTGAAACTCTTCTCCTGCTCTGCTTCCTAGATGCCATAAAATTTTTTTTGTGTGTGTGGTACCGGGGATCAAACTCGGGCCCTTGTGCGTCCAAAGTTAGTGAGGTACCACTCAAGCTAAACCCCAGCCCTGATGCCATGAACTTTTGCTCTGCCAACTTCTTCCACCATGATGTTTCTGCTTTAGAATCAGGTGACCATGGACTGAATCCTCAAAAATCATCAGCTAAATTAAATGTCTCCACCTTTAAGTCATGGGTGTAGGTGCAGAAATTGAATCTAGACCCATAGCTCTCATCATGTACTAAACTAAAATCAAAATGGGTCAAAGAACCAAATGTTAAAACAGAAAGACTTACCCTGGTAGAAAATAAAAATATGTAAAAGGCCCAATCAAAATATAAGCAAATGAGCCGGGAGTGGTGGCTCACGCCTGTAATCCCAGCACTCGGGAGGCAGAGACAGGAGGATTGCTGAGTTCGAGGCTTGCCGGGCTACATAGTGAGCTCAGGGCCAACCTGAACTACAAAGTGAGACCCTGTCTCAAAATAAAAAAATAAAAAAATATAAGCAAATGAGATGAACAGACACTTCACAAAAAAGGACAAGTGACCAATAAATACATTAAGAAATGCACAAATGAAAATACCACTGAGATTCCATCTTATCCCAGAAGGGATGACCAACATCAAGAAATCAAATAATAAATGCTAGCAAGGCTGTAGGAAAAAACAAACTCTTCTATACTGTTGGTGGGATTGTAAACTAGTACAATCCTTATGGAAATCAGTATGAAGATTCCTCAAAAAACTAAAACTAGAAATTCCATTTGACTCAGCTATTCCCCTTTTAAGTTTCTTCCTGAAAGAGTTAAAGACATCAGTGATACATGCATACTCATCTTTACAGAAGTGTAATTCAAAATAGCTAAATCTTGGAAGTAGCTTTTATGTCTATCAACAGGTGACTGGATAAAGAAAATATGGTATTTACATGCAATGGAGTACTACAGAGTACTGCTCTGCCATAAAAAAGATAAACTTGAATCATTTGTAGAAAAATGTATGCACCTTGAGAACATACTATCAAGTGAAATAAGACACAAAGTTTAAATATCTCATGGGTTCTCTTATATGAGAAATTCCTATTATAAGTAAAGAGAAAAATAGAAGATAGGAGGAAGTAGAGAGAGTTTTTTCAAAGGGGAAGATCAATAGATAGGCACAGGATAGAGAATGGAAGGAAAAGAGATGAAAAAAGGAATTAAGATATGTTATGTACATGTACCAATTCCATGTAGGAAATGTAAACATTACATACTGCAAACATGTATTAATAAAAATAAATAAATAAACGAATAAAAATTTTTAAAGGTAAATGAGCATACCTACTCATCCAGCCTATATAAACTTCCTGGGCAGACCAAGTACATCCAAAATAAAAGAAATAAAATTGGTGATCGTAGCTGAGGAGTGAGGGAAAGGGGACTGACCAGAAGGAGGCAGAAGTTATTTTCTTGGTCTCCGAGGTACAGTTTGTGCAGGTTTGTGTTTTTGTTAGAACTGATGAAAGTAGCTGGGGGTGGTGGCACACACATCTGTAATTTCAGCACTTTGGAGGCTGAGGCAAGAGAATCACCCCAAATTCAAAGCTAGATTGGGCTACATAGTGAGTTCAAGACCAGCCTGACCTAAATAAAGATCCTGTCTCAGAAAGAAAAAAAGTGTGCTGTTGGTATTATGTCTCACCAAAGAGAAAGTTACATAATAATATAGTAAAACAACTGGCATCCACTTTGAGAGTGTAAAGACTGATTGACTGACTCTGTGACTTACATGAAACTACCCCTGCCCCTGCCAATTCTTTAGCAAAAAGAAATTAAGCTGAAAATTTAACATGCCTCCAAAATTACACCAATTTCTTTAAAAATGTTTTTTTTTTTTTTTTTTTTTTTTGCTTTTTGGAGACAGGGTCTTGCTTTGTAGTTCAGGCTGGCCCTGAGCTCACTATGGTGCCCAGGCAAGCCACCGCGAACTCAGCAATCCTCCCGTCTCTGCCTCCCGAGTGCTGGGATTACAGGCGTGAGCCACCACGCCCAGCGTTATATGTGGTAACCGGGGATCAAACTCAGGTCCTTATGCTTGCGAGGCAGGCGCCGAAACCACTGAGCTAACCCTCTGGCCCTAAAAATGTTTTAAAAAGCCTTCATTCACTAATGGGAAAGAATGAAAGGGTTATAAAACCAAGGCAGATAAAGAACAATACAAGATCATCTACTTCTAGAAGACAGATGACATATCAACAACTGATTCTTTTAGGTTGATTCCATCCAATTAGTAAATAAACTTCTTGAGGGTCTAGTGAGAACAAGCATTTGCCAGCCATCGTGTGTTAGTTTGATAACATCCTTTCCTTTCCTTCTGAAAATCACCACTTCCCCTTGGACTAGTTTAGAAGGGATGCCAGTCATAGGACTCAACTTTGGGGCACATCAGTTGGCCTGAGGAGGAATACAGATCCAAGCTACACAAAGAGAGAAGAACCTTTGTTTAGGACTTTTATGCAAGCTTGATAAGCACTCTATCACTGAGCTATATATCAGTTTTTCTTTCTTCTTTTTTTATTTTTGATACAAGGTCTTAATAAGCTGCCTGGGCCTGCTTTTACGATCCTTCTGCCTCATGTAGCTGGGATTTCAGGTGTGGGCCATTATGCCTGACTGCTCAGGATTTTATATACAGATATGAGGTCTATGCCATAACAATGAAACAGTTGTGGCCAGGCCTCCAGGGTAATGAGACAGAGAAAAACAAAATAGTCAAGGGTAAAGGGATATGATAAGGCTGTTAAGTCCGCAGACTTCCTAGTTCTGAGAGCTGATAAAGGCTCTCTTTTGCTTATACCAACAGAGTCCCTATCACTTGCAATCCAAAGCCCTATTTGGCACAATAGTCAAGTGAGTCAGAAAATTGATCAGGCAGTCTTCTCTATTGGTTATATTATAAATTGGAATAAAAGCTATGGTGGTAAGGGACAAAATCTGCTGTAATCAAATGTGGTTTTCTACATTCTCTAGAGAAGACTTGCCTTTGTGTTTACATTTGTGCATCCAGTGTCTAATTACCTGATGAGATCTTCAGCTGCTCTTAAATGGCTTAACTTCAAGACAGGGATGTCTGACTAACTGCCAGAGAATGGTTTTTGGAAGCAAAAGGTCAAAAGCAATGGTGCCAGAATTTCTTAACTGATGTACAAGAAAATTTCCAAGACTCATTAAGAAAAAAATCCTTAGTGCCGGGCGTGGGGGCTCATGCCTGTAAACCCAGCACTCTGGAGGCAGAGACAGGAGGATTGCTGAGTTCGAGGCTTGCCTGGGCTACATAGTGAGCTCAGAGCTAGCCTGAACTACAAAGCCAGACCCTGTCTCAAAGAAAAAAAAAATCCTTGTAAAAGTAAGTCCCTTGATTACCTAACATACATCTTACTATAGAAATAAGATCAAAATATTGACAGTATCTTGGCTACACTTTAAGAAGCTAGAGGAGGACCCTATGTGGTATTCTGCAGTAATATGAAAAGCCATTTAAGACACTCAAATAGCTTTTGCAGGTTAAGTGTGACTCTATGTGAGTCCCCAGGTTATACTATTTTCACTTTTAATATGTCCTGGTCTCTTCTAGGGACAGTAAGAAAACCTAAGGAGGTATGGTCACTGCAAAATCTTGAAGGTGTACAGTAACGATGTCCACTATCCATGGTTCTCCCTAAGGAAGTTGTATCTACCTAATGACACAAGTTTCAAAGTCAGTCATGTATTTGATTCACTTATACAGTACAGGATGAATTACTTTAGTTCATTAACTTATAACTCTTTCATGTGCACAATGGGTATAATATCACACACTAATTTACTGAGCTCCAATACTAGTGGGCACTCAGTGAATCTCCAAGGTTACAAAAAGGAATAAAATGTATGCCTCAGCCAATGGAAGCAGGCCTATAAAAATTAATTGATACACTGTTTTAGAATTTAAAAATAATGACATTTTTGAGGCTTACATAATAGTTAATAATTGTTTATAAAGCACCTATGCAGAGGAAGGCATTCAGGGTAGATATTATTTCCCCAAGACAACTGAGCCTCTACATTTAGAAAATGTTCTAATATCCTATTTCATTGAGGTATCAGCTAATGATCACCAAGGTGATCAATATAGTATACAGTCAGTTGATATGTGGTGCTAAGGGCAGTCCTTTCATCCCTTACACCTTTCCTGGTTATTTCTTCTGGTTCCTAAGAAAACCTGCAGGGTGGTTTCAAGGAGATATGTTTTAGAAAGTGAGGTGTTTTTTTTTTTTGTTTTCTGCAAATCATAATGACAGACACTTCTCCATTAAAATGAAAGCTATGATAAGAATATTAGATATCAAGACTAAAAGCACTAGAGTCTCGGCTAGCACATTCTAGGAAGGGAGTTACCCTTTGCAAACAAAAGGAGATGGAGCTACATGGCCCAGAACCTCTGGATCGTCATGAATTATAAATCTGGAAACTTCTTCATATTTCTCTTCTCTGCTGCTATACAGTAACCATATTAAACTGAGTTACGTATCTCAGAGACTGACTTTGAAACACATGGATTATTTATTATGTTACACTGCTAGAAATTGTGAACTTTACAAATGAAAGAGAAACCTGTACATGTTTTGTCACTTCATTTTTATATCTCAATGGTTGTTGATTTTCCAAACACTTACTCCAAGCAGGTTGCTCAATTTATCCCATGGTCACAATCTATCCTTCAAAAATTATCCCCCCCTCTTTTTTTTTTTTTTTGAGATAGGGTCTCACTTTGTAGTTCAGGCTGGCTCTGAGCTCACTATGTAGCCCAGGCAAACCTGGAACTTGGCAATCCTCCTGTCTTTGCCTCCTGAGTGCTGGGACTACAGGCATGAGCCACCACGCCTGGCACTGTGGTATGTGGTATTGATTGCTGGTGGGCCTGAGTCTCCATGCCCAGCATTGTATGTGGTTACCGGAGATTGAACTCGGGACCTTGAGCTTGTGAGGCAGGCGCCAAAAACCACTGAGCTAACCCTCCGGCCCTCCCCCTCTTTTTTACTAAGCCAAAATATATCCAGGTTACAGACTAACTTGGGCTTTTTCAAGTATCACCAATAGATTTCCTTCTGAGCATTCTTCAATTCATCTCCACTTTCAAAGGTTTTATTACGGAGATGTGAAGGTAGCAACATCAATTTTGAAATCCCAGTACCTAGTTTCAATCCATGACTATGAGATAAAAAGATAAACAGTGTAGATAATCTTTAGAGGGCTTCAAGTTCCCTACCTCCTGGTGTTCACACTTTTGTGCAATCTCTTTCCATTGAGTATAGATGAGAGCTATGGCTTATAGCAAAGGAGGCAGAAAACATGTGGTTATACGTACATACTACATACTGGAGATTAGCACCATTTTTTTTTTTTTTTCCGGTACTGGAATCAAACTCGGGCCCTTGTGTGTCTAAGGTTGGCGCGGTACCACTTGAGCTAAATCCCCAGTCCCACATACTGGAGATCAGATCCCTCCCCACTGGCCTTGATGAAGTTACTGTCAATGTTGGGAAGCCCCATGTGGTAAGAAACTGAGGGTGAGACCTCCAGCTAAGAGCAAGAAGGAAATGGTGACCTCAGTTAAAAGGTCACAAGGAAGTGAATGCTGCCAACAACCGCATAAAGCAGATCCTTCCCTAGTAGTCTCAGATGAGAATGGTTTTGTGAGTGTGTGAAATAGCTGCCCTCCACTTATATCCAGGCCTTGGCATTAAATACAATTGAAAGAACACTAACAACAGAGCATATCACCTTGTAGACTGCCAGCAGGGATCCAGACAAAAACGTGACCAACTCTATAGCCATATCTGAACATAGAAATGCAAACATTATACAAATCACCACAATGACCAAACATCTACACTCATCATTATACATATGTAGCTTTAACACTGATTCATTCACTCTGTCTCTTATTGGTAAGATCTATTAAGATGTTCACTCACAGACACATCCTTTCTTATAAAATTCAACACAACAGAGCTCCACATCCTGAAAGCCACCTAACACAAATTCAAACCCTACACCAAGGCCTTTCAAACACTGTCATACTGAGGAATCTCACAATTCTACTGGTACGTGCACTAACTCATCACAACCAGCATTATATCCAACCTGTCCAACCACAGGTCTGTTTCTAGTCAAATACCTGGTCTTTGTTTGGAAAGCACTGGCAAAACAGCAACAAGCAAGTAATCAAATTGAGAAACATCAGAAACACAAACATCATCCGATTTTAGCATGTAACTTGAATAAAAAAAGCATAATCCATTAAAACAAGAAGTGTCCATCTGCAGTTTAAATATAAAACATGAATTTAAAATAAGCTTTAAATGTTCCAAAGTAAGAAGATATTTGATAAATGGTATTATATAAATGAGCAGAAAAAACAACTAGGATGATCTCTGCTTCAGACTAAATAAAAATAAACTCTTATGAAAGTTAAGAAATTAAATAATTATTAAAAGACTAGCTGCAGCCAGGTGTGGTGGCTCACGCCTGTAATCCCAGCACTCGGGAGGCAGAGGCAAGAGGATTGCTGAGTTTGAGGCTTGCCTGGGCTACATAGTGAGCTCAGGGCCAGCCTGAACTACAAAGCGAGACCCCGTCTCAAAAAAAAAAAAAAAACATTTATCGTTGGTTGACTTTGTGATCGCAGCCATTCTTTGTGGAGTGAGGTGGAATCTCAATGTTGTTTTCATTTGCATCTCTCGAATGACCAGAGATGTTGAGCATTTCTTCATATGTTTCTTGGCTGCTTTGATTTCTGCCTCTGAGAAATGTCTGTTGATTTCAGTTGCCCATTTTTGAATTGGGTCTTTAAACTTGGGGAGGCTGATCTGTTTGAGTTCTTTATATATTGTCGATAATAGCCCTTTGTCTGATACACAGCTAGTAAAGATTTTTTCCATGTTGTTGGTTGTCTTCTAGCAGTGCCAGCGACTTCTTTGGCTGTGCAGAAGCTTTTCAGTAGGATGAGATCCCATTTGTTGATTCTTTCTGCTAGTTCTTGTGCTAGGGAGGTTTTATTTATAAAGTCTCTGCCTAAGCCAATGTCTCCAAGAGTTTTACCAAGCCTGTTTACCAGCAGGCTTATTGTTTCTGTT